>PVLC010020939.1:0-28607 GCA_004027655.1 Graphiurus murinus
TAGCATGTCTAGATGGGAGAATATTCATGGGCATTGACAGGTTTCTCTTCCCCCTAGGATACTTTAACCGTCCCTGGCAGTGGGAGAAGATCAAAGCCAACTGCCCTCATATTGTGCAGTTTGGCTCCACTGATGACCCCTTCCTTCCCTGGAAGGAACAACAAGAAGTGGCGGAGAAGCTGGAAGCCAAACTGTACAAATTCACTGACCGAGGCCACTTTCAGAACACTGAGTTCCATGAACTAATTAGTGTGGTGAAGTCTATGCTGAAAGTACCAGCATAGTTAAGAATACTCTTGCTATTTTGCATCCCAATATAGTGGGATAATAATAACATCTATTATGAGACAATTATTAGACATAAAACACCCAGTTTCGTTTCAAAAGTGCCTGAAAAACGAAGACAAGTCTCAATGTTCACGTTAAGTTACACACAGCATTCCATTTTCCATCGAATCTAAATCTTCCCCAGTTGCTACAAACAACTGCTAGGAATATTTTTCCCCTTGGGTAAGGGACATGAGGACAATTTAACCCCTCTTATTTATCCAGAGAGAGTAAGAAATGGAACATAGATATCCTGACTCTTAGTCCAGTGTAAAATGATAAAGGTTTTCAGGTATGTTGTACTTTTTCCTCTTTGAAATAAAAACTTTTCTATTTTATGGGGGAAAGAAAACATGATTAAAAGTCCAGAGTGTTGGCGTAGAGCTCACAACCTAGCGACTGTTTCAAGCTGGCTCAAGACATTGAACCTAGATTTGGGCTTCACCACTGACACTTGGCGGTGCCCGGGTCCTTCGGTCACGTTGAGAGGCCCATGCACAAGGATGCTGAGTGAGGCAGGGAGCGGAGGCACAGCCTGTCTGGGTATCAGGAAAGGTGACCAATTTGTGTATGAAAAGATTGCTGGGATTAGGACTATATGGAGAGTTCACGCTCTGTCTGAATTACTGCCATGTAGAAATACGACAAGGTGTTGCCAATTTTCTGATTTGTGTGTGTGTGTGTGTGTGTGTGTTACTGGTGATTAAACCCAGGGGCATTCTACCTTTGATCTATACCCTGAGCCTGATTTTTTAATTTTGAAACAGGGTCTTGCTAGATTGATGAGTTTTACTACTTGTTGAGGCTGTCCTTGAACCTTCGATCAGTCTCAGCCTTCCAAGTACTGGGATTACAAGTGTGCATCAGCACGCCCAGTGAGGGCTTATATTTTATATCCTCCACCCATTCTCCAATAATGAATATAGTTCAAAGTAAAGTAGTTCCGTTTGAAAGTACTTTGTGTGTGTGTGTGGTGCTGGGAATCAAACCTGTGGCCTCACACATATTTGGCAAGTGCTCCACCACTGAGCTTTGTCCCAAGCCCTGAAGTTACTTCTGTTGAACCATTAGTTGATCACCATCAAAATCATGGGTATATAAAATTTATTCATTGACAAATTAGATAAATCAGAAGAGTTTCACTGAGAATTCATATAACTACTCATTCAAAATCACAGAATCATGGACTCTCAGGATTTGTTTGATTCTCCATGGATCATTGTTCAACATAGAAGGTCTTCAACTGGGGAGGGAGTATCTAAACTCAGATGATCAAAATACCTAATACTAAGCCCGGTGTGGTGGCGCAGGCTTGTAATCCCAGCATTTGGGAGGCTGAGACTACTGGAGGATCCAGGTTCGTGGCCAGCCTCAGCTACTAGTGAGGCCCTCTGCAACTTAGTGAGACCCTGTTTCAAAATAAAAAATAAAAAATAGGGCTGGGGGTGTAGCTCGGAGGTAGAATGCCCCTGAGTTCAATCCCCAGTACCACAAAAACAAAAACAAAAAAAACCCCACCCTAATACTAAATGGAAGTCAACTCTTAAGTATTAGGACTTCATTTGCAATTTTATTTCTTGTCATTAGGGCATCACGATTTGTTTTGGTCACATTTATCTCTGTGGGATAAATAATCTATTTATACATCAGAGGGACTGTATTTTCAAATTATTGTCTCTTTCTCCTTAGTATTCAGAATAAAAAATATGCTATAGAGAAAAAAGTTTAAAAGGTTTCTTTGTTCTGATAGGGAATACTTCTGTTTCAACTACTGATTGTAAGGTTTTTTTCTTTTTGTGGTAATGGGGATTTTTTTATTTTGAAACAGGGTCTTGCTGGGTTGAGGAGAGGCTCACTACATGCTTAGGCTGTCCTAGAACTGGTGATCTTGTCTCAGCCTCCTGAGTACTGGGATTGCAGATATGTGTCATCATGTCTGGCCTGATTGTAAATCTTAAAAATCAACCCCTGGCTATTAAGACACAATGTGAAGTCTGTATTTATTTATTTATTTTATTTTATTTTATTTATTTATTTATTTATTTATTTATTTTTTGCGGTACTGGGGATTGAACTCAGAGGCATTCTACCTCTGAGCTATACCCCCAGCCCCATTTTTTATTCTTTATTTTGAAACCGAGTCTCACTAAGTTGCAGAGTGCCTCACTAGGTAACTGAGGCTGGCCTCGAACTCGGATCCTCTGGTCTCAGCCTCCCGAATGCTGGGATTACAAGCGTGCGCCACCACGCCCGGCTTGAAGTCTGTATTTAAAATACAAATTCTGAGCTGGGTGTGGTAGCACACACCTGGTAGTATGGGTAAGACAGGAGTATTGCAGGTTCAAGGGCAATCCTCAGCAACTCAGCAAGGCTCTCATCAACTTAGCAAGACACTTTAAAAAACAGAAACAAAAACCACCGAATCAACAAAAAAAACCCAAAACAAAACAGGGCTGGGGGTGTAGCTTGGAAGTATAATGGTCTTGGGTTCAATCCCCATCACCATACCGATTCTTTTGTTTTTTTTTTCTCTCTCTCGTTTTCCTTTTTCTTTCTTCTTTTGGGTGATACTGAGGATTTAACCCAGGAGCATTCTACCTCCCAGCTACACCAGCCCTCTTCATTTCTTGTTTTGAAACAGGGTCTTGCTAAGGCGGTCCTCAAGCCTGTAACCTCTCGTCTCAGCCTCCCCAGTACTGGAATTACAGGCATGTGCCACCATGCCCAGCTCCTCTGCTCCATTTCTAACTCTCCTCCAAGTTCAGTTTTCCTGTTCAACAACTAGTGCCTCTTTGGTAGGCCAGGTAGGGTGGACATTGTTCTTACCAATTTCTCATTGGGGTTGGAAGAGAAACCCTCTGTAGTTTCAGGCTCCCAGATCCTTTTGTAGCTTACACATATCCAATATTTGGAATACTTGGAATGCTAATTCTATAGAACTGTCCATAGAATTTACCTGATAAAAATTGGTGACAGAGCTGGGTTTTACTGATCCATTTATCTCAAAATAATTCTTCTAATGTTGTCCACTTAGGATACAGATTCCCAAAATTATTTGGATTACTGCCCCCTTTTCAGACAAATAAATAAATAAATAAAAAGAAGACTCAGCACCCCCTGGAGCGCTGGACATCAACCTTCTTTCAGAGAGTAAGCAGAAAGATACAGCGACAAGCTTCATTTATGCATCTATCTTTTCATGCCAGTACCCTCCCCTCCCTTCTCTCGGAGAGCAGCATTGTCCACTTCGGGAATCTATGAGAGCATCTCCAAACCACTATTAGAACTTGACCTTCAGTCAGGTGTGATGGTGCTCACCTGTAACCCCGGTATCTTGGAGGCTGAGATGGGAGGACTGTAGGTTCAAGACCAGCCTCAGAAACTTAGGGAGACCCTGTTTCAACATAAAAAAATAAAAAGGGCTGGGGTTGGGTATAGCCCAGCGGTAGAATGCCCTTGGGTTCAATCTCCAGTATTAAAAAAAAAAAAAAAAAAAGAATTTGGCCTCTAGTAGGAGCTGAATGTGAATTTCCATTGGTTGGTTTTGTAGTTTTGCCTTGGATATACAGAAACTAAAGTGTAAATATAATAGCTGTGATTCTTTTTTTTTTTTTGTGGTACTGGGGATTGAACCCAGGGGCATTCTACACCCCCAGCCCTAATTTTTTGTTTATTTTGAAACAGGGTCTCACTAAGTTGTGGAGTGCCTCACTAGGTAGCTGAGGCTGGCCGAGAACCCGGATCTTCCGTTCTCAGCCTCCCAAATGCTGGGATTACAAGCGTGTGCCACCACGCCTGGCTTCAATAGCTGCGATTCTAAAAGCCACCCAGCCATCTTCTGCGCAACAATGCATCAAATAACCTGGTGTTTTCCTTGTGGATGCCAACTGGAATTGCTATCAGAACTCAGGACAACCATGCAGTCATAGCTTTCTGCTTATGTCACACCTGAGTTTTAGACCAGAAGGAAAGGAAGCAAAACTAAAAGAGGATAAAAAAGTATTTCTCACTACCCTCAAGCCAAAGTGTGAATGGAAGGCAGTGGTCTGTTTTTAGTTTTAATTTTAGTTAAATGATTAGACATTGTCTTAGTTCTACTATAAGAATACCAAAGACTGATGGTTTATCACCAACAGGAATTTATTTCTCACAATTGTGTAGGCTTGATGTCCAAGATCAAGGCACTGACAGATGTGGTATCTGTAAGGCCCACTTCCTGCTTCCCAGCCAGCCGTCTTCCCCCTGTGTCCTTACACGGCAGAAGGTGCAATAATAGTGCGCTTTGGATCTCTTAGGGCACAAATCTCACTGACGAGGATCCACCCTCACGGCCTGTTACCTCTCAAAGGCCTTACCTCCAAACACCATCACATTGGGGATTAGACTTCAACATCTGAATTTGGAGGAACTGGGGCACAGAAACATTGCAGACATTAAATAAGAATCCACAGGAAATTCTAGCAAATACAATTGAGCCATAAAATGAAACTTGTTAAGAATTGAACAACAAAGGAATAGTGAAAGTATTTCCTTTAGGATGAAGATGATACATTGAAAACATCCTTGACAATAGTCATCTCTGGGTTTGAGGTATGGAAGGCTGATCCTTTGGAAGAATACTACTGATATAAAAAGAATCAACAGTGTCTAGAAAAGGAACGTTCCACTCCCCTAGCTCGTATTTCTTTTTTCTTTTTTTTTTTTTTTGTGGTATTGGTGGATTAAACCCAGGGGCATTCTATTTCTGAGAAATAGGGTCTCACTAAGTAGCGAAGGGCCTCACTAAGTAGCTGAAGTTGGCTGTGAACCTGTGATCCTCCTGTCTCAGCCTGCCAAGTACTAGTATTACAAGCATGCGCCACCACACCCGGCTCTCCTTGCTCATGTTTTAAGTCTGCACATTCTTTTTGTTTTGCGGTACTGGGGATTGAACTCAGGGGCATTCTATCTCCGAGCTACACCCCTAGCCCCATTTTTTATTCTTTATTTCGAAACAGGGTCTCACTAAGTTGCGGAGGGCCTCACTAGGTAGCTGAGGCTGGCCGAGAACCCGGATCCTCCGGTCTCAGGCTCCCAAATGCTGGGATTACAAGTGTGTGCCACTATGTCCAGCTCTCCCCTACCATTCTTACTATCACCAGTTGTAATTTCTTCTCAATGAAACCATAGAAAACAGAAACAGTGGTAATGAACCAGATATAAAAACTTCCAATGAAGACCTTAATAGAACATTTTTATGCTCTAGCCATTATCATAGTACTTGGTAAAGAGGAATTTGTTGATTTCTTTATCCTTGAACCACTAAGTCTTAAAAAAATTCAAAAGATATTGCCTTCCAAGACTTCAAAGTATTTTATTTATGAAAGAACAGATTTCACTACTAACCTTATTTGTTTTGTATTCTGATGATCACTCTACCAATATAAATTTAGTTTTCATTAAAAAAAAAAAAAAAAAAAGTTTTGTAGCAAGTCTGTATCCATTACTGTGAAGTCTGTTTTCAAGGAAATTCCATGATGAATTAAATTATTTCCATTCAAAGTAACTTCTTTGGCAAAATGTCAGTAAAGTTCTCAGGTCTTCACTAAAATTCAAGCCATTCTGTCATGTAAATACAGTTAGAAGGTGAAATCTCACCACCTTCATGGCAGTCATCAAACACCTTTAAAAAAAGGAAAAGGAAAAAGTTTATTCTCAAACTGATTTTTTAAGATATCTAAGACTCAACCATTTATTTGTATGTTTGTTTTCATACTAGGGATTGAACCCACGGGGTTCTACCTCCAAGCCAAACCTCTAGCCCGATTTTATTTTATTTTATTTATATTGAAACAGGATCTCACTAAGTTGCTGAGGCTGACCTCAAACCTGTGATCCTCCTATCTCAGCCTCCCAGGTACTAGGATTACAGGCATGTGTCACCAGGCCCAGCTTGAATGACTCAGTTTTGACTAACTGAATGCTTCATGTTTAGCTATCTTCCTTCTTACGAAGGTTGCTAAATTGAATTCCCAGTGTTAGCCTCTGTCTAGGAAGGAGTTGAACCCGGGGCATAAGAACTCAGGCTTATCAATGACAGCCAGTATAAGGAAACACAGCACAGAACAGCAGCCCAAGAATGTAAATGCCATGAGGAACGAGAGTGCCTTTTGTTCTCTATTGTAGCATCGGTGCCCAAGCACACAGCTGGGGCTCAGAAGCCCCCGGGAATGAATGAATGAAAGTACTAGGGCATGCTGGGAAAAAGACACTCTTTGGGTTTGGATCCTGGTACTTACTTCTAAGCTATATGCTCTTAGGTCTTCCTAAACCTAAATTCTCTCTTTTTTTTGGTGGTACTGGGGATTGAACCCAGGGGTATTCTACCTCCAAGCCACACCCCCAGTCCTATTTTTTATTCTTTATTTTGAAACAGGTTCCACTAAGTTGCAGAGGGCCTCACTAAGTAGCTGAGGCTGGCCGCGAACCCGGGTCCTCTTTTTCTCAGCCTCCCAAGTACTGGGATTACAAGCGTGTGCCACCATGCACAGCTTTCTCTCATTCTTAAAGGGAAATAACACCATTAGCTCCAAGGATATAAGGAGGGCTAAATGAGACCACAATATGGAAATGTGACCACACTAAGAACACACCTGGCCAGCTCTAGGTTCTCAACAAATCTTATCTCCCTCTGTAGATGAAATGATTCGTCCTTACCCAAGTGCCCATTTCAGAGCCAAGAGAAGAAAACACACTGTCCCTAACCCGGTTATTCCAAGAAAGCATGTAAGGCAAGGTTTGTCCATTAAAGGTCTGTTCACGAGGTTATGTGCAGGCTTAGGCAACCGAAGAGCATGAGAAACCTGGAGTGTGCCGCTGTCAAGGGGCCTCTGCACCTGGGGCGGTCAAGGGAAATCGCTCTGACTTACTGGGCAGAGTCCACAGGGGGCCCGGACCAGACCGGTGGGGGGGATAATTGGATTGACCGCCCTGTACAGCTTCATGTGTCCGTCGACACTGCCGACTGTGCCTTCCTTTGCAGCAATGATAGTCATCTCCACTTTCCCATCATAAATGAGCGTGTTCAGGATGGTTTCAATGTCCTCCATGGACAATTCTACCTGAAAAAGGGATACATTAGCGACTGCACAAAGGACAAAGAGACATCCTTATCAACAGTAGAGGGTCACAATGCCTTGGTGAAATGGAAAGTGGGAAGCACAGGAAGGTGAACTGTGGGCCAGCTCGGCACAAACCACCACACGCTGGGGTCAGAAGTCTAGCCTCAGGCTGAGCCTGACACTTGCTCACGTCTTCACCACCCTAATGTGGCATTCATGTGGCAAGAACTTCATGAACCTTCTTAAAATGCTCATGCACAAAGATACTTAGACACGTAGGCACATAGTCCAAGCTAATCTTTTTTTTTTTTTTTTTTTTTTGTGGTACTGAGGATTAAACCCAGGGGCATTCTACCTCCGAGCTACAACCCCAGCCCTATTTTTATTTTTGTATTGTTATTTTTTTTTATGGTACTGGGAATTGAACTCAGGGGCATTCTACCTCCGAGCTACACCTCCAGCCCGATTTGATTCTTTATTTTGAAAGAGGGTCTCACTAAGTTGCGGAGGGCCTCACTAAGTAGCTGAGGCTGGCTGAGAACCTGCGATCCTCCTGTCTCAGTCTCCCAAGTACTGGGATTACAAGCATGCACCACCACGCCCAGCTTCCTAGTTCTTTATAAACAAGAAATCTAGAGCCTAGGAAGTGAAGTGTCCAAGTGCCACTTCAGCTCCTTTCCTGATTATGAAAAGCATCAGTGTCCTTACATATAGATCTTCAAAAGGATGTGCTGATGGCACCACTTACACCTCCTAAGCAAGAAAACACCACTGAATGACAACTGGTATCATGACTGACATTTTGCACATCTGCTAGACTATTCTTGAGAAAGTAGAGAATTTGTCAGAACAGATATTGGACTTTGCAATTACCTGCTCTCTGCTGCTGTAGGTCCCCAGCAAACAGTCTGAGCAGTACCTGGTGGCAGTGACTGTCTGTGCCAAAGGCTTAGGATCATTTCCTAAAGTGGGTTCTATATGACGCTCAGAGCTATAGCCTAAACAAGGGGCCTGGGCAAAAAAATGTCTGGAATACATGAGGAAGAATAAGTTTTATATAAAAAGATAGAAAGTAGGTTCTAACCTTACTGATTCCCAGTTCACAGATATACTTCCATACTTCGTGTGATGAAGCAAATGAACTATTTCTTTGTATCACTGGATTCTGTTTGCTTTCTCGTGCTGTTTCTGCCTATAAGGGTTGAACAGAAGAGATCTAAGCAATACTAGTGAATGCTTTCTGAATGAATTTTATACTGAGTCTCATCACCAGCAGAACATTTTGTTTATAAAAACTACCAATTTCAGTGTTTTCAATCTTATATGATATACAAGATTAAGCAACCTTTATAAAAAAACTTTTTAAAAAGGATTTTTGGTGATGTTTCCTCAATTATGCCTTACCTTGCTTTGTAGGAACTTGAAACATTGTTGGTTAAGTACCTCTACAAATTCAGATTCAAAATCCTGGTCACTGTACCAGGCTCCGCCAGTTACAGACCGGTCTGGCTGCAGATTATAGAGCATATATACTTTCTTTTTGGAGGCCTAGGGAAAAATATGCACAGTTCATGTATTTATAAGGTAACAGTTTGTTTTATAATAGTTTTAGATGTATGCAATTGTTGCAAAGATAGTAGGGCGCTCCTATGTATTCCTCGCTCAGTTTCCCCTACTGTTAACATCTTGTATCAGTACAGTACACTTGTCACAATTAATGAACCGATACTGATAACTTTTTTCAAGAAGAGGCCTCACGATGTTGCTCAGGCCACTCTCCAACTCCTGGGCTCGAGAGATTCTCCTGTTTCAGCATCCTGAGTAGCTGGGACTACAGACATGCACCACTGCACCCAGCTTGATACCATTGGTCTCTGAAGTCACTTCGGTCAGCACCCTATTCCACCACCCTCTTCAGTGAGGTTCTCTCCTACATTAGGAATATATTTAGTTTCTTTTGTTATATTCTGCATTCTACACTGAAATCCCCCTACCTCTTAAATGGCTTCTTAAAAACTGGTGCACATTTAAGATTGCTCCCTGTGCTGTGAAATTCTGGGGTGCTGCCACACGCTGAGGTCATCACACAGAAAAGTGTCACTGCTCTGCAGACAGCTTCTGCGCTTCACCTGTGCCGCTTCCCCAGCAACCCTGGGAAACTACTAGTCATCGTTTTTTTTGGTACTGGAAATTAAACCCAGGAACATTTTACCTCTGAGCTACAGCCCCAGCCCTTTTATATTTTACTTTGAAACAGGGTCTTGCTAAATTGCTGAGGCTCTCACTTAGTTGCTGAAGCTGTCCTCGAACCTGCGATCTTCCTGTCTATGCCCCAAGTACTGGGATTAGAGGTGTGCGCCACCACACCTGGCACTACTCATCTCTTTAATGCTTCCATAGTTTTACCTTTTCTAGAATGTTGTCTAGTTGGAATCATATAGTGTGTAGGCTTTTCAGATTGGCTTCTTTCACTGATAAGCACACACAAGATTCCTTCATGTTTTTTCATGATGGCTCATTTTGCTTTACTACTGAACAATATTTAAGCTTGTTGAGAGGGAGAAACACCAGTATACTGGAAGACACACTCCTGAAGGGCAGACGTCTTTCTCTAACTTGTTCATTCATGTATCTCAACACCCAGAGCAGTTTCTGGCACATACCAAACACTGGAAAGATAATTGTTGAATGAATAAACTAATATTTTATGATAAACTATCTCATCAAAAAATTTAGGAAAAGTGTTCATGACTCCAAAATTCTTCTCTTGCAGAAAGTAGTTTTAGAGTTTGCAGTGGGTGAGACACCAAACCTAAACTAGGTAATGATGAAGCTAAGCAACACCTCTAAATCAGTCCAATCTGAGCTACATTTTTAAGTCTTTTTTTTTTTTTGCAGTACTGGGGATTGAACTCAGGGGCATTCTACCTACAAGCTATAACCCCAGGCCTATTTTTTATTCTTTATTTTGAAACTGGGTCTCACTAAGTTGCAGAGTGCCTCACTAGGTAGCTGAGGCTGTCTGTGAACCCGGATCCTCCAGTCTCAGCCTCCCAAATGCTGAGATTACAAGCGTACACCACCACAGCCACACACCAGTTGTTTTATTTATTTTATTTTAGTTTATTTATTTATTTATTTTTGCAGTACTGGGGATTGAACTCAGGGGCATTCTACTTCCGAGCTATACCCTCAGCCCTATTTTTTATTCTTTATTTTGAAACCGAGTCTCACTAAGTTGCGGAGTGCTCACTAGGTAGCTGAGGCTGGCTGCAAACCCGGATCCTCTGGTCTCAGCTTCCCGAATGCTGGGATTACAAGCGTGCCGGCTTACTCACCAGTTGTTTTAAATCACAACATCATTTAAAGAATAAAAGCCTGAAATATACTTGGAATAACATATGCAAGTGATTATTTGGGGAAAGAAAAACTACTCACCGCTACAGACTTAACAGCTTTGATAAGCTTTTTACTTTCCAAATTCTTTAGAATTTTGTTGATTTCTGTTAATGGCAAGTTACTTTTATATCGAATATCTCTGCTCCATATTCCTATAAGAAAGCAAAGTAAAATAAATTAGACTACAGTGTTTATGGCTTTTTGTTTCTATTCCTATATCTCATTTCAAAACTTATGAAAATAAAGCTGTCAGCCCTTTAGTAAAATTGTTTTAGAAAATGTAAGTGATCCACAGATAAAAGGGGGGAAAAACGTATAAAGGAACAAAAGCATGAAAATCAATGAATCAGTCATCTTTTATATTATAAGTAGAAATTTCTTAGAATCACATATAGGACATTATTGTAATGGGAGAAAAATAATGTTATTAAATTAAATTAGATTACTTCTTCCATTCCTTCCTATATTTCTGTTTTCTTATGATTTTCACTTCAGACTTAAAATGGAAAAATGAATTTAAATTTGGGCTAACTGCCATCCTCAACTGGAAGGGGAAAAAAAAAACAACACTTGAGCTGAGCGCCTGCATGCATATACATCCACTGTTTACACTACGCTATGTTTGTAGGGGAGGAAGGAAGTCTGTGGTTCTTATAGCCACTAAAAGCCCATTGGAGGAAGCCATGATTCCTCTTTCAAAGGAAAAAAGTAAGTTATATGTTGAGAGGAGATATGTAAAAATACTTTGCTTTATATTCTTCTTAATATAGAAGCATAATAAGATAGGAAGATTCCTTCTTTCTTTGCTTTTTCTTTTTTTGTGGTACTTGGGATTGAACCCAAGGGTATGCTACCACTGAGTTATATCCCCAGCCCTATATATTTTTTATTTTAAG
Organism: Graphiurus murinus; assembly: GCA_004027655.1. NCBI lineage: Eukaryota > Metazoa > Chordata > Mammalia > Rodentia > Gliridae > Graphiurus > Graphiurus murinus. The sequence continues at coordinate 11,723 of PVLC010020939.1, forward strand.
ACACAGTGTTGCTAAGTTGTCCAAGCTGGCTTCAAACTTCCAATATTCTTGTCTCAGCTACCTGAGTTTACAAGTGTATATACTTCTTGGGATTACAAGTGTGTGCCACTGTACCTAGCTGGGTTTTTTTGTTTAGTAGGGCTTTCTCACAGGACTACTTTCAAAACATTAATTTGATCTAATGAGAATATATAAAATTAATTATAAAATTTCTGTACCTTTTCAAGTTATTATCGGTAACTCAAATACATCCTAAAACATAAGCAGTATAATCTCGTATAATTCTTCCAGAAGAACAGGAGGGGAAGCAAAGCTGTTGAGGGGCACAGGTCAAGACACTCCATTCCATGCTAGGCACCCCATGCTTTTGGTCCTTGTTCACCCAGAGGCATTACCCACACTTTACAGGGAAGATGAAGACGCTACACAAAGTAACTCATCCCAGGTCACTGCTATGGTTTCTAGTGTGTCCCCCAAATTTCATCCCCAAAGTCGTAGGTCGATGGTACAGGAGAGGCGGGCCCTGTGGGAGGTGACTGGGTCGCCCATTCATGGACGAATGAGCACTGAATGAGCGACTGTGAGACAAAAGCCGCGTTCTCTGGTAGCCTGCTCTCTTGCCCTGTGATTCCCTGGTACCACCTGAGGACTCTATAAAGAAATTCCCACAGGGAAGATGACTCAAATAGATGCAGCCCCTGGACTTGAACTTCCTAGCCTCCCTAACAGCAAGAAATAAATTTCTTTATAAAATTACCCAGTCTAGAGTATTCAGTTATAGCAATCGAAAATGGACTACAAAAGTCATGTAGCTAGAAAGAATTAAAAAAAACCAAAAACCCATTTTGAATAGACAATCCCTTCATGTGGCTCAAATCGGGGCTCTTCTTCCATGCCTGGCCAGTCACCCAGCTCCTGCCTCCCTCAGGGCAGCAGTGGCTTCACTTCAGGTGTTCACGCCTACGTGGGCTACGTGCGCATGCGCCACTCCTTCCCTCCCGCCTTACACAAGGGCTGCCGCATGCTCATCCGCTACGCTTCCCCTGGGAAGCTCGGATCTCAGCGCCTACAGCCAGTTCCCGAAAGAATGTTTTCCCCTGCTTTATCCTTCCTATGCTTACCTTTATTTCCTGCATCCTCGATGATTTGATATACTAGTTTTTCTTGGTTATCGGATCCCTTCATTTTACTGCAGGGGAATAAAGTAAAATTAAAAAAGAAAAGGGGAATAGGATATCTAATAATCTACATGACTACTTAAATGAAGCAGCAGACAAGGTCATCACATTGACTTATTCACCAAAAGAGAGGCTTACCTCAAAAAGAACGAAACAGAGCTGTATGTACCAACATGAAAAGATGTCCAAGATATGGTAAGTGAAAAAAACAAGTTATAAAACAGTATGGAAAGTATGATCCCATTTTTGTTAAAAAAAAAGAAAAAGATTATATATAAATATATTGCATATAAATATATAATCATCTATGAGTGTTTATATATCTAAAAGAAAGGATATATACACCAAATTATTAAGAGTGGTTACTCTGGAAAATGGAACACATAGTAGGAAGCAGGAATGATATGCAGTACAAGTTTACATTATGTAATTTTATTTTATTTTATTTTTTGCAGAACTGGGGATTGAACCCAGAGGCATTCTACCTCCGAGTTACACCCCCAGTCCTATTTTTTATTCTTTATTTTGAAACAGGGTCTCCCTAAGTTGCAAAGGGCCTCACTAAGTAGCTGAGGCTGGGATTCCGAACCTGCAATCCTCCTATCTCAGTCTCTTAAGTACTGGGATTACAAGCATGTGCCACCATGCCTGGTTTACATTATGTAATTTTTACTAGCTTTTTTTCCTAAAACACACATTACTTTTGTAATAATTAAAATTTCTTAAAATTAAAAAAAAGTTGCTTACCCAGCATTCTGAGAGTCCTTTATTCTATATAAAAGGCCTGTATTGCTCCTTAAGAGATCCAACTGACCCTAAAGATTTTTTTAAAACAGAAAATAAGAGGCAGTTATTTTTTTATTTTTTTGCCGTACTGGGGATTGAACTCAGGGGCATTATACCTCTGAGCTACACTCCCAGTCCTATTTAACAGTGTCTCACTAAGTTGCAGAGGGCCTCACTAAGCAACTGAGGCTGGCCATGAACTCGGATCCTCCTGTCTCAGCTTCCCAAGTACTGGGATTACAAGCATGGGCTACCATGCCTGGCTTAGGAGGCAATTACTTTAACTATATCGATTCCAATGACAAATGTTAATGTACCCTTTAATATTTGTACTATACAAACCAAACAGTCTACCTGTCTCAGCCTCCCAAGTGCAAGGATTACAGGTGTATACCAGCACGCCCAGCTGTATTATTTTTGATAAAGCATGCTGTGTCAATGCTTCTGAATTTCTGTGGGTCTAGCTTTAGTGGAACCCAAATGGTTGTACCAGTGCATTTCTGGCAGTTGTCGGAAATCATGGCTGACAGAAGCCTGTTCCTGTGTGTTAAAACTGGAAAGACCAACACTTGGAAACTGGTTTACATACTGGATGGACTGTGACACTTTCCTCCTCCAACCCCACTAAGTGGCATGTGTGAGCACAAAGCTCCATCTGGAGGCTCTGTCTGGTTGTTTATTCAGCTTATGAACATTTACTGAAAACCTGTACTGTGCCAGATGCCATGCTAGCTGTTGGGGGAGGGGCAAACATGTTTTGGGGGTTTTTTGGTGATACTGGGGATTGAGCCCAGGGACATTCTACCTCTGAGCTATACCCCCAGTCCTACTTTATATCTGTTTTTGAAACAGGGTCTCACTTGATTGATGAAAGTCTCATTACTTGCTAAGGCTGTCCTCGAACCTGCGATCCTCCGGTCTCAGCCTCCCAAGCACTGGAATTACAAGCATTCGCCACCATGCCCAGCTTAAACATAAATTATTTCTATGTGAGTGTATGGTGCTGGGGATTGAACTTAGGGTCTCAGGCATGCTAGGAAAACACTCTACCACTGAACCATACCCTTAGCCTGACAAACATCGATTCTAAAAGAAAAACGCACAACTAACTTCAGTACCATCCAGTTGGCATTTAGGAAAAGCTAAGGGTGGATAAGCACCCAGAGAAAAGGTTACAGTGTAACATGGGGGCACAGGGTGGCTTCCTGGAAACAATGGCAGAGCTGAGTTAGTCTATGAAGAGAGGGAAGGGCCTTCCAAGCAGGGAAGACAGCATAAGCCAAGGCCCTGAGGTAGGAAACAGCATGATGTGGCAGGAAACAAAAAACAATCTATTTTTTCTAACACCTAATTTTCAAGGTGGAGGAGATAAGGCTGGTGAGGAAAGCAGGGGCTCGGTGTGGTCAACTCAGGAGTCTGGACTTGACTCTCCAGTGTTGACGGATTTGAGGTGGGACAGTGACTTGATCAGACTTGCACTGAGGACAGATCAGGCTGGCTGCTCTGAGGCAGATGGAGTCAGGGAAGCCAGGCTAGATGGTACTGCAATAGTCCAGGTAAAGTCCAAGCATCTGAATACAGGCAGGAGAGAGGGGTCCAAATTTGAGTACTGTTTAAGAGCCAAGACCAGCAACACTTAGTAATTTATTAATAATAACTCCTCTGCTCTAAATCCTCCAACAGCTTCGCCACTGCTTATAGGCCAAAACCAGCACGATTGGCGGTGGATGGCAGGTACACAGGTGGTAAAGGAAAGGGAGGCACTGTGGATGATCTTCAGTCAGAAGAGTCAAAGGGAGGTCAGACAAGGAACAGGAACATTAGCTACAATCTGTCAACTCTTTTCCTCAATCCTTCCTGAAATGACTAGAAATCACCAACACTCCTTTTTCTTTTGTCTAACCAGGGGTCAGCAATTTAGCCCACTGTTGATTTTTCGATAAATAAAGTTTTATTGGAAACAGCCACATTTATTTTCTTATCTATCATCATCTATGGCTGCTTCTAGTTAAAATAGCAGAGCTCAACAGTTTTGACAGAAACCATATGACTCAGAGGGCCTAAGAGGTAAACTATCTAGCACTTTGTAGAAGAAGCATGCCAATCCAAGCTGGAAAGTTGAAGGGAATGGTTTAACAAAAGATTCACCTGTCCCCAAATCTCCATATCCAGAGCCCTTAGAAACCCCCAAAGTTAGAGGATTTAAAAAGCAGATCAGTGGTTCAGAAGAGGCTTAGTGAAAAACTCTTGTGATTTCATGAAACTGAGTTTTGATCATGGCAGAAAGGAAGGAGAAATAAATAGATTTAAAGCACAGGTGGTGCATTTAGGGAAGAGAATGGCAGGCAGAAGGCCTTCACCAAAAAAATTCCCACTGCACTGTCTCTGGGAGCTGAGGTTGTACTTCCTCTCAAAAGCCCGGTACCACTGACACCAACTGGACTTATTCCTGTCTTTGAAAAGCTCAGAGTGACACTGTGGAGTGTGATACCCTAATGAATGAGCTCTTTGGTCACTCACAAAAATCAGAGGTGAGATACTTCATTGGGTATGGTCCAAAATCAGTGGTAAGAAGTAACAGAAGGTGAAAACAGACTGTGCCTATGTACCAATTAGGTTAATAAATACAAGTTATAACAACTTATATCCACTTTGTTCATCTTGTAAAATAATGTGTAATTATTTCTTCTTTCAATATCGGCAGTCTGAGGTGTTTCCTGGTTTGGAGTCTTATTATTTACAACAAAAGACACTTTCTGGTTTTATGGCTAGTACATTAGTTAGGATTCTTTAGAGAAAAAGATCCAATAGGAAATATACATAGACACATCTCACTAGAAAGAAATTTACTACAAGGCATCAGTTGATATAATTACAGAAACTGAAAAGTTGTGTGATCTGTCTTCTGCAAGCTGGAGACCCAAGAAAGTCAGCGGTACAGATTAAAAGCTTAAAAACAGCCAATGGTGTACATCCCTACCAGAGTCTGAAAGACTAAGAAACAAGGGCGCTGAGGGCAGGAGAAGACTGATGGTCCAGCTCCAACAGCCAGGCAGAGTACACTCAAACTTCTCCCATGCTGCTGTTCCATTCAGGCCCTCCAGGACGGAATGATGCCCACCCATGCTGAGGAGTGTCATCTGCTTTATCGAGTTCACCAATTTGAGCACTAATCTCTTCCAGAACACCCCCAGAAATATTCAGCCAGATATGTGAGAATCCCATCTCCCATTCAAGTTGACACATAAGATTAATCATCAAAACTGCGTAACAGGAGGCAACGACAATCATAATGTATAAGTAATCATGTGAACTAGTTGGATTCTCCTTACCATGGATAACAGTCTATTGATGGCCACTGCCCGCTGCTGGGCTTCTATATGAGGCATTTCATTCTGAATTACTTGGTCTGTGATTCCATGAGGGAACTGATGGCATAGTTCTATAATCCTAGAAACAAAAGTATTAATAATATTAATCTTCACTTGTTTCCAGAGGCAGTGGGGACAAATATAAGCTTAACAGTTTGAAACTGTCCTTTTTTTCCCCCACATTTGGCAAACAATCTGGGATTCCATGATTCTATGATGGTTCTAACCAAAGCATGTTAAAAATCGAGGAAGATGCTCTCTAAATACACATTTACATTATTTGTGTTATTTAAGAGAATAGTTCTTTTCCTCAAATGTGAGCTTTAAATTAGAGCAAAAGTCTAATAAAAATACATAAAAATTTAAAAGCTGAGATTTGAATATTCTCAGCTGGAATAGATATAATTTAACTTTTTAAGCCATAAATCTGTAAGCACAAAGCAAATGGAAGCACAAGGCACTTGTGATGGGAAGCCAAAATTGGTTACAATAATTCACCATAACTGGTTCTCGTTTTTTAAATTATCCCTATTGAAAAAGCCCAGATCTTGTCTTAGGATCAATAAATGTGTTATTCATAAGAGTTTGAGAAAGTTGTTGTCTTCTAAAATTATGTGATAACCAGAAACAGCAGTGCACTGGTAATGCGTATGAGACTGGGAGAGGTTTTAGGTACCCTCAACTCCCAAATTCCCTATTTTGCCTAACTCATTTGCTTTAATGTTACTTTGTAATCACAATCGGCTCTAACTTCGCCCAAACGTGTAGCTGGAGTTCCTAATGAGAGAGCACCCGTGGATTACAACATGTGTCCACAAGTACCATGGGAAAACGCAGGTCTCCTTTGAGGCCATTGCTTTTCTTAACGTAGGAAGTGCATCATCCCAGCTTCCCAAACAGGATCAGGGCAAAGCCAGTTACACAAAGTTACAAGCCTCCAAACCCGTTTAGAATTTCTTAAAGAGTTCTGTTCTCCCGGGGCCGGGCACCCAGAACCCCGCACTTTGCTGCGCACTGCCCCAACCTCCTCCTGCCTCTCCGCAAGATTCCAGGAGGGGCGCGGCTGCCCACGTGACCCGCCGCCTGCGGGGCTGGAGGGGCCAGAGCAGGAACCAGGCCTCGCTGGTTTACCTGTTTTCTATTTCGACCGGATCCGCGTCCGGGGGCTGCACCTTCACCTTCACCTCCGCCATGAGGAAGGGGTGCGCGGAGCAGCGGGACAGCTAGCCCGGTAGCTCGGCGACCGGCAGAGGCCAGCCCTGGGCCGGGGCGCGGGGCCTTCGAGCGCGCGTCGCAGCCGGGCCTTCCTTAGCCGTCGCGTGGGGTGGCCACGCCGCGCCTGCTCCGGCCGCTCGCGGGCGCCGCTCCGCTTCTTTTTGCCGAATGTCCCTGCGTGTCGGACTACAAGGTCTGGCCCCCTGTGGCTGAGCGGCAGCTCCAGTCGTCACTGCTTCCCACCTTCCGTGAAGGCACAGTCGTGGCTACCTACGGGAAAGCTTCGGGAACCGAGCCAGAGCGAACGGGTACCAGCTTCTCCGCCCAGAGACAGGGGCGGGGCCAGTTGCTAGGAGTCAGATTTTTCCGCCAATCACCTGCCTCGCTGCCTGTGGGCGGGGCGCGGGGCGCAGCGTCTGTGGTAACCCGTGCGGAGAAGGAGCGAGCCAGAGACGGTGAGAGGGCGCAGTCAGGGTGGGGGGCGGCGAGGGGGCGTTGGGGGGCCCTGATCTTGAGCCCTGTGGCTGGAGCCAGAGGAGGAGGGAAACAAGGAGGAGAAGAAGAAGAGGAAGATGGATGGGGAGGAGGAAGGAGGGAGGATTGCCCTTCCTGCAAGCGAAATGATGCAGGCCGACCTGTCTGCCCTTGATGGACGCAGCGAGGACCCTCAAGGTCCCGGAGCCCGGGGGCGAGGAGGCGGCCCAGGTGAAAGGGGTTGGGAGGTGGTGCTGGGTGCTGTTGACCGCGCTCTGCGGATAGGACCTAGTGGATCGGCCTTTTGCTTGATCTCCTGCGCTTGACTGAGGCCCCGTGCTTCCCAAGGGCAGCTAGCTACTCGTTCCCACGCGCGAATGATTCTCTCTCTGACGATGTTTATTTTAAAAATCATTTATTTATTTATTTATTTATTTATTTATTTATTTATTTATTTATTTTCTGCGGTGCTGGGCATTGAAACCAAGGGCGCTCTACCATTGAGCCACATCCCGAGTCCTTTTTATGTTTTTTCGATAGGGTCTCGCGGGATTGTCCAGGCTGGCCTGCAATTTGCAGTCCTTGCGTCTCAGCCTTCCCAGTCGCTGGGTTTACAGGCGGGGATCATCGGGCCTGGATCCAACTACGTTTATTTCTAAATAATTTTTTTAACGGTATTTTTAACTGCCTCTCACTTGAATGAAAATGTGAGCATGGGCAAGTCCCCCCCCCCACGTCCAGCCACATTTCTGTAGGGCCTGATGCTTTGCTATTTATTTATTTGCAGTTTATATTCTTGGCCTTGATCTCATTAAATTCATCCCTTAAAATCCAAGTGTGATGACGCATGCTTGTGATACCAGTATTTGGGAGGCCGAGACAGGATTGCGATTCACAGGCAGCCTCAGCAATTTATCGAGCCCCTGCTCCCCACTTAGTGAGACCCTGTTTCAAAATAAAAAATAAAATAGGTCTGAGGATGTAGCTCAGAGGTAGAATGCCCCTGGGTTCAATTCCTAGTACTAGAAACAAACAAACAAACAAAAGCCTCGGTTCTCTGGCTTTCTAGGATAGGGTTAAACACAAATCAAACTGCAAAAATATTCAGAGCGACATTATAAAAATTGCCCCCACCAAACCTAAAATGACATTAGAAATAGCACAGATGCTCACCTGCAGGTTAATAAATAAGATTATATAGTTAGATGGGAAATTCTAAATAAATAATAAAATGAATATGTAGATTATAACTGAGTAATTCTGTATCCATAATTATTGAAATGTGAACGGCAACACAGAGGTATAAATGGTTGCAGTGCTGAGGTGAGGATGGGTTTTCTCCCCTGAAATTTTATATGCATAAAAAATTACGACAGAGCCGGGCGTGGTGGCACACACTTGTAATCCCAGTATTTGTGAGGCTGAAACAGAAGGATCACAGGTTTGCAGCCAGCCTCAGCACCTTAGCAAGGCCCTTGGGGGGTGTAGCTCAGAGTGGAATGTGCCTGGGTTCAGTCCCCAGTATCTCTCACACACACACACACACACACACACACCCCGAACAAAAAATCCAGTAAGGCCTCCACACTGATAGTTAAGTATTTGTAAATAAAATACATAGAATGGGAGATATGTGTTTGTTAATTACTATTTAAGTCTGTGACGTCTTCCTTTTTCCCTGAGAAGTGATGCTCTGACTAGTGTCTTTCTAGTTTTCAAATTCAAAAATCAGTGTGATGACAAAGGCAGGGCCATTAGGCTGGGGATGTAGCTCAGTGGTAAAGCACTTGCCTAGCACGTGCAAAGCCCTGGGTTCAATCCCCAACACTGCACCAACCCCCCCCCACCACCACCAAAAAAAAAGCAACAACAACAAAAAAAAACACCTTTCCCCAAAGAGTTAATTGCAAATGAGCATCTATTCTGTTCATCCCCGTGATGTTTTGCCCTGAAGTCAAGAGAGATGGCACATTAACCAGAGGAAGGAAGGATGATAATGATTCATAGGGAACTGGGATCAGAGCATTCGTGATGGCCTCCGTTCTGCCTTAGTCATGCAGCTTGCCCATTTCTGAAAAGCAAGGCAACTGTTTTGCTAGATCTCCACACAAGAATCCAACAATAAAAATATAGCTGAAGTGTACGATTGTTTCAATTACAAATGGGATAATATTTGTAGGTGGCATATTAGCATTCTCTTTTGGTTTTAGTAATTTTGCTGCATTTAAATGAGGTAATGCTTTTTGGCTTCTGTGTTACAACATAGGTGCACATTAGAATTTATTTTTATCTATTTTTTTTTTTTTATGTAAGGAGAGAATATGACGGCTGGTTCAGTGTGTGTCCCTCAGATCATACCACTGCGGGTGCCTCAGCCTGGAAAGGCTAACCATGAAATTGATAGCAATACTCTGTTGGAAATGAAATCAGGTAGGAATCACATGCATTTGAAATTGTTTAAAATAACAGTTATGCTCTTTGTGTTCATGTGGTTGCTGATTTGTCTCTTTGCAAGCTTTCTATAATCAAGACTTTAGGAATTTCCACAATCTGAAACAGTGTTGTACTTTAATGGTTTATTGAGTACTACATATTTAGATTAAAATAATTAGCTTTGACTGAACCTTATTTTTACCAGTACATACAGCACTGCCGTGACTCGCCTTAACCAAGGTAAGATGTCCATTTGCTTCCCCAGACTTTCTCAGGATGCTCACCTTTTTTGCTGGAATAATAAATTTGATCTACTCATATGGACTCTCCAATGTGACAGGTTAGAAATTGAATTCCAGTTTTGATAACTGCTAGTGAACTTGGTCATATTACTTTATCATGTCTGGATCTCAGTGTCTTCCTAGTAACATAGGGATAATCATAGCTACCATGCAGAGCCATTGGAAGAAATAAATGAGTTGGTATACTTGTGAGTCTGCACAGGATCTAGCATGTAGTAAAATAAATATTAACTATTATTATACAAAATACTGAGACAAGAGGATGGCAGGTTCACAGCCAGCCTGAGCAACCTGGTGAGGCCCTCTGCAACTTGGTGAGACCCTGTTTCAAAATAAAACATAAAATAGGACTGGGAGTATAGCTTGGAGGTAGAACACTCCTAGGTTCAATCCCTAGTAAACACATACACATACACAACACACACACACACACACACACACACACACACACACACACACACTCTGAAGCTGGTCCCAGTTACTGGGAGGCCAAGGCAAGAGTATTGTAAGCTTGAGGACAGCCTTGGCAAGTTAGCAAGACCCTGTCTCAAAATTTTAAAAAAATAGTTGGGGATGTAGCTCAGTGGCACAGTGCCCTTGGGTACAATCCCTAGTCCTCAAGAGAAAAGAAAGAAAATAAAATAATTTGAGATACTAATTATATATTTTAATAACTCAAATGTATGTAAACTCTTCATCAGCATTTGAGTATGACCTCCCTGCCTCTTAGACTAAGAAATCCAACGAAGAATATGTTACATTTTACTATATAGTCTTTTATCTTAAAAGCTAGTATGATCTTTAAAAATCATAAACCAAAATAAAAATGTTAATGTATGTACACATAGCTTTTAAGAAAAGTTGGGTGGTTACTGACAAATGATGCTATGAAAGGGAATCTAAATTATCTAATATTTAAATATAAATAAAAAAGGTTATACAGTTCCATACCAAAAAGAAAAATGTTATATAGTTCAATATCAATAGAAAAATGGGCAAAGGATATGAAAAGACATTTTGTAGGAAAGGAAATGTAAATGTCTCTTAAATATATGAAATATGTTTTTACCCACCCCTTCATCTGCTTGCTGGGTTACCCCCTGTTTAATGTACTCCATAGCACTTAATCATCACCTAATAAAATGAATTTACTCGTTTGTTTGTTTTTTATCATCTGTGTCTTTCTTCAAACATAAACTCCATGAAAATAAGACCTTTGGTTACTTGTGTGTCTCAAGCACCTAGAACAGTATCTGGCACATGATAGGTACTCAGAAAACATTTGTTTATTGAATGAATGAGTCTTATGCAAAAATGGAAGAGAAGAGACTAAGCACATAGCTCAGAGGTAGAGCACATGCCTCACATGCCCATGGCCCTGGGTTTGATTCTATACACCACCAAAAAAGAAGAAAAAATATGCAAAATCGGGGCTAGTGGCATGAGTCTATAGTTCCAGATACTCAGGAAGCTAAGGCAGGAGAACCTTGCATTTGAAGGCAGTAACATAACAAGACTGCATCTCAAAAAAAAAAAAAAAAAAAAAAAAAAAAAAAAAAAAAAAAATGCAAGCCGGGCGTGGTGGCGCACGCTTGTAATCCCAGCATTTGGGAGGCTGAGACCGGAGGATCCGGGTTCGCAGCCAGCCTCAGCTACCTAGTGAGGCACTCCGCAACTTAGTGAGACTCGGTTTCAAAATAAAGAATAAAAAAATAGGGCTGGGGGTGTAGCTCGGAGGTAGAATGCCCCTGAGTTCAATCCCCAGTACCGCAAAAAAAAAGCACTTATCTTTTGACTCAACAGTACCATTTCTACATATTTGTTTTACAGATATACTTGCAAAAAGAATTCTTTACAATATTATTCAGTGCAATATTTATAAATAAAAAAAAAAAGGCAAATAGCCTAAGTATCCATCTGTAGGGATTTAGTTATATTGTTTATCTGTAGAAGAGAATGCAGTGGAGCCATAACAATGAATGAGGAAGCTCTATAGGACCAAAGTAGGGCAGTACTCTAGACCTCTTATTAAATGGAAACAAGAAATATGCGGAACAGGGCATATTGTCCCACCATTGGCGTCAAAAGGAAGGGGTATGTCCCTGGATTCAATCCCCATTAGCACAAAAAAAGGGGAGAGGAGGTGGAGGAGAAATAAGAATATGTACCTATATACTTGTATGGATATGGAAGAGTTTTTAAAGGACCCTGAAGATTCCCTTGGTTACCTCTGGGCAGCCAGTATGAGGTTTGAAAGGAAGGGTTTCATTGAAAAGCATTTTTAACTTTTTTAATTTGGAACCTATGTATTTATTGTGTTTAATTTTTTTCCAGGAAATACAAGAGTCATTTACCAAGTCCAAATAAAATATAATAAAGCTTTCTTAAGGAATGTGCTGAGTTGGAGGTATAGCTCAGTGATATAGCATGTATCTACCATGAGCAGGGCCCTGGATTCACTCACAATACCATAAAACAAGGAAATGCTCAAAAATAAAAAAATAAAAATAAAAAAGCTTGTATTTTCTGTATGGTGGTGCTGTCTTGGAGCTGACCTCTGTTCTACTGATACGGACGCCGTGTTGGAGACTCAGAACAATGGAATGGTTCAAGAGCCTGGGCTGTGGATCCAACCCAGCAGAAGTCAAACCACAACTCCTGGATTATTTAGAAAGTTGGTTAGTCTTTCAGGACTCAGTTCTCTCATCTATAAAATGGGCATAAGATAGGACATACGTCATAGAATTATACAGGTAGAGTGAGCACAAATCATGGTGTTGTTCAGGGGCATGCTACTTTAGTGTTAATTATAATTGTCCTGTTTTGGATTTTCAGACACTCCAGATGTCAGCATATATTATACCCTGGATGGCAGCAAGCCTGAATTCCTAAAGAAAATTGGTCATGGTGAAAACAATACATTTAAGTATACAAAACCTATTACCCTACCCGATGGAAAAATACAAGTTAAAGCTATTGCAGTCTCTAAGTAAGTGAAAAGCATGGCCATAAAATGATTTATAATCTAATAACATTGTGTCTTGATTTTATTTCTTTCTTTCTATGAGAATCAGTGCAAGAAGGGCACCAACAGAAAAGTTAGTGTGCCTATATGTATGTAACTTTTCTTTTTTGTTTGCCTTTTATTGAGGTAAGTTGTAAAATGCATGAGTCATACGTGTGTGGCACTCAGTGAAGTGTTATGTGTATCAGTGCTGCTTTCACTTCAAATTATACGTGGGGGTTTGGAAAAGGAAGAGACTTTCTAGGCTGTGGACCTCTACAGAGCTTCCTCTGCCTCCCTCGGAGGGCGCCGTGGTCGGGGATGGCTCCTTTGTCCCCAGTGCGCGGACAGCGGCCTCCTGCCCTGGCCTTCCTTTTGTGTTCACTTCATTGACATTCAAAGCTCCTGCCATTTCACCTCAGTGGACATTAACCGCTTTATAATTTCCTTTCTCTTCACTACTCAGTAACTGTTTTCCATTTTCAAATATAGAAATACCACTCAACTTGAAAACCTTCACCATATGTTGTAAGGGAAAAACCTCAAATGCTTATTATAGAGCCTGCGTAGTGGTGATACAAGGATAATTTTGTTCAGTAAAACAGGTTTGAAGGAGAATGAAGGAAGGAATGGCTTCCATTGGTGCTACGTACATATATGAGAACACCAGTGTTAATCTCAGTATCCTGTACGGGGAAGGGGGGAGTGGGGGGGAGCCGAGGCAAGCCCCCAAGGGCTGTGCGAGTGGATGTCTGTATTACACACTATGAAGTACATTTTGATGGGAGACTAGAACGCACCAACAAAAACCAGAACAGGTTTGGTCACATTTGGGGAACATTTTATTTTTATTTATTTATTTTTTTGTGGTACTGGGGATTGAACACGGGCATTCTACCTCTGAGCTATACCCCCAGCCCTATTTTTTATTCTTTATTTTGAAACAGGGTCTCACTGAGTTGTGGAGAGCCTCACTAAATTGCTGACACTGGCCTTGAACCTGCAATCCACCTGTGTCAGCCTTCCAAGTACTGGGATTATAAACCTGCGTCACCATGCTGAATTCAGGGAAACATTTTAAACCCCAAATCAAATGCGTATGTGGCTGGCCCAGGTACTGAAAAAGACTTTTGGCTCCCTCTACTGGCTGAACTACTGAATGGCTTTTTTTTTTTTTTTTTTTTTTTTTTTTTTTTTTGCAGTACTAGGGATTGAACTCAGGGGCGTTCTACCTCCGAGCTATACCCCCAGCCCTATTTTTTATTCTTTATTTTAAAACCGAGTCTCACTAAGTTGTGGAGTGCCTCACTAGGTAGCTGAGGCTGACGGCGAACCCGGATCCTCCGGTCTCAACCTCCCGAATGCTGGGATTACAAGTGTGTGCCACCACGCCCGGCTCTGAATGGCTTTTTGAAGAGAGCTACTGCTCTACCAAAGATGATTGCTAATTAAAATAAATAATATTTTAAAACAAGAGAAGCTGGGCATGGTGGTGTATGCCTGTAATCTCAGTATTTGGGAGGCTGAGACAGGAGAATTGCAGCTTTGAGGTTAACCTCAGCAACTTAGTGAAATCCTGTTTCAAAATAAGTAAGTAGGACTGGGTGTGTAGCTCAGAGGTAGAAGGTCCCTTAGTTCAATCCACACTGCCACAAACATCAATTAATCAATCAAAAGTAATCCCTTCATACACTTTATCATTCTTTACTAAATATTGGAATTTATAGCCTATTATCACTTGCCAAGCCATTTCTATCAGCACCTCAATTTTCATTAAAAACTGAAAAGGTAAAAACAATAAATTAAAAAGCTAAGTACTCTGGTGCATAATCTTGTAAGGCAGGCCCCTGTGGAAACTGCAAGGAGTATTCAAATGAAGTAATTTGATGATTGTGTAGTTTGAAGGAGTTAATAAAGCTTTCAAAAGGAGTAAAAAAGCTGGGCATGGTGGCCCACACTTGTAATCCCAGGACCTCGGAGGCTGAGACAGGAGGATTGCAGGTTCATGGCCAGCCTCAGCTACTTAGTGAAGCCCTCCACAACTTAGTGAGACCCTATTTCAAAATAAAGAATTAAAAATAGGACTGGGGGTGTAGTTCAGAGGTAGAATGCCCCTGGGTTCAATCATTCCTAGTACTGCAAAAAAAAAGTCTAAGAAAAATGAGGTCCTTCTTTATTCCTCTTAACAACTTGTTCTATGCCCACTAATATCTACTTTGAAAAACAGTATCTCAGGTATGCTCAGCTCATGGAAAGTATTTATCCCTCCCCCCCCAAATTTGAGTTTTTGACTCAAAAAATAGTGCTTGTATAGACTTGCACTATAATAATTCCTTATGGAAATTGTTCTGTTTCATAAGCCAGTTTCTAGGTACTTGAGGTAGTTTTTCCAGTAAGGAAACAAAAGACTTTGAGATTATTAATAATTGAAGGTCATTAACATTAAGAAAAAACTGTGATCATGAACTTTCAAATGACATAGGAAAATATGATATAGCAAGTGAAAAAATTAGGATACAAGTTTATACTATATTATTTTAACTATGTTTAAAAATTCATAGAAAAAAGACAGGAAGAAAACATGCCAGCCTTCGCAGTCATTGCCTCTAGAGGTATAATAATGTGTTTTTGCTTTATCTTCTTGATAATTTTAACAGCTTCCAAAATTTAACACTGAGCATCACTTTTTGATGATAAATGAAAGAATAGGGAATAAATAAAGGTGGTCTGAAACTATATAGCCAGTTCTTCTCAATCTTGGCTGCTGAATTGGTTAGCTCTTGCTGCATAACGAACTACTCTAAAACTTAGTGTCTTAAAAGAACAACCATTGCATTTGTTAATTATTCTGTGGGTCAGTATTTTGGTGTGTACTCAGTGGGGTGGTTCTTTTTTTATATACTTCTATTGGTGCATTGTAGTCGCACATCATAATGTAAGTCATCGTGATAGTGACATCCATGCACGCAGCACTTGGTGGCTTTCCCCGGCTCTCTCCTCATCCCCCCTTCCCCATACAGGATGCTGAGATTGACATTGGTATTCTCATGTGTGTACATAAAGCCGATGGTAGTAATTTCTTCACTGATCCTCCAGTCCCCCCTCCCCTTCCCCTAGACCACCTCCTTGGCTCCACTGAAGCTTCTCCTTCATTATGAGATGTTCCTCTGGTATCCTGATTACTCCATAGCTTCTGCATATGAGAGAAAACATAAGACCCTCCACTTTCTGTGACTGACTCATCTCACTTAACATAATGTTCTCCAGGTCCATCCATTTTCCTGCAAGTGACATAATTTGATTCTTCTTTATTGCTGAGTAGAATTCCATTGTGTGTATATCCCACAATTTTGTAATCCATTCATCTGTTGATGGACATCTAGGTTGGCTCCATAATTTGGTTGTTGTGAAGTATGCTGCTATAAACATGGATGTACATACCTTATTATAATTTTTTTATTTCAGTCCCTTTGGAAAGATACCCAGGAGTGATATAGCTGGATCATATGGTGGGTCCATTCCCAATTTTTTTTGAGGAATCTCAATATTGATCTCCATAGCAGCTGTACTGCTATGGAGTACAATGGGAATTTGCAATCTCAAGCAGGGTGGTTCTTAGCCAGTTATACCTGTGACCAATGACATGGCTATAGTTGTTTTTGGCTAATCTTGAACTGGGTGGTCTAAGAAAGCTTGGCTTGCAGTCTGGTGTTTGGTGCTGGCTGTTAACTGAACCCTGTGTCTCCAGAAGGTATCCTGACGTTTTTTACGTGGTGCCTCACTTACAAAAGCAGTAAGAGAAAGGGCAAATCCTGCAGATGTTTTGCTAGTCTCTGCTTATGCCATATTTGCTTTTTTTTTTTTTCCAAACAAGTCACATGACTACATCCAAAGTTGAAATAGGAGGAAATTCTACAAGGCATAGATATAGGGAAGTATGGCCCATCAGAAACCATTGTACCAAGCCAGGTGTGGTGGCGCATGCTTGTGATCCCAGCATTTGGGAGGCTGAGACTGGAGGATCCCGGTTCGAGGCCAGCCTCAGCTACCTAGTGAGGCACTCCACAACTTAGTGAGACCCTGTTTCAAAATAAAAACAATAAAAAATAGGGCTGGGGGGGG
>PVLC010020940.1:0-28465 GCA_004027655.1 Graphiurus murinus
TGTGTGTGTGTGTGGTACTAGGGATGGAACCCAGGGGCATTCTTCCTCTGAGCTACAGCCCCAGCCCTATTTTATTCTTTTTTTATTTTGAAACATGGCCTCACTAAGTTGCAGAGGGCCTCACTAAGTTGCTGAGGCTGGCCACAAACTTGTGATCCTCCTGTCTTACCCTCCCAAGTACTGGGATTACAAGCATGCACCCCCACACTGGGTGTAAACTCATTTTTAATAGTATCTCAGGAGCTCATAATTTTACTCAATGTACCCTCCTTTGCAAAATGTGGAGGTTTCTGGAACTTTTACTATTATAGACCATGTCTGTCACATTCTCAGCACTGTCACTCATATGTAATCCACTATCTTTCTCCCTTGGGCTTTCTAGGCACCTCCAACTAATTTTCCTGCTTTCTATTTTTTTTCTCCTTCCTTCCTTCCTTCCTTCCTTCCTTCCTTCCTTCCTTCCTTCCTTCCTTCCTTTCTTCTCCTTCCTCCCTCCCTTCCCTCCCTCTCTTTCTCCTTTCTTCATGGTACTATCTCTAAACTATACCCCAGCCCTTTTGTTTATTTTTTATTTTGAAAACGAGTTTTGCTAAGCTGCACAGGCTGTCCTCAAACCTGAGATCCTCTGTTCCAGCCTCCCAAGTACTGGGATTGCAGGCGTGTGCCACCTTGCCTGGCTACTTTTCCTGCTTTATTACTCACCTCCCTTATATCCCTTCTCTACATAGCAATCAAAGTAACTTTTTAATACACATCTCTCCCCTCTGTAAAAAACTTCCTGTTGCAGATAGAACAAAATCCAATCTCCTAGCCATGCTGGACAAAGTCCTGTTGAGTGGCTCAAGCCTGCATCACCACCAGGTACCTTTGTTCCCATCCCCATCCAGGCAACCCTCCCTGATAGGCTACTTCTTTTCGATTTCCTCAGTTTCCATCAGTTCTTCAAATGTGCCAAACTTTTTCCTCCTCAAAGGTTTTTGCTATTTCCTATGCCTGGCTTTATACAAAACTATCTTCTGTTTATCCTCCAGGTCAGTTCAAATGCCTTTCTTTCTTTCTTTTTTCTTTTCTTTTTTTTTTTCTTTTTTTTTTTTTTTACTGGAGGATGAACCCAGGGACAGTCTACCTCTGAGTCCTATTTTATTTTATTTTTTATTTTTGAAACAGGGCCTTGCTCAGTTGCTGAGGGTCTTGCTAGGTTGTCGAGACTGGCCTCAAACCTGTGATTCTCTTGTCTCAGCCTCCCAAGTTATTGAGATTACAGGTGTATGCCACCAGGACTGGCAATCTTTTCTATTATAAATGTCACAAATACTTTTTTAAATTATAATTAACTTTTAAACTTATTATAGTTTTCTAACAAAAAATGTTAAATGTTTACATAATTGACTATATATCTATCTTTTCCTTTGGATTTCTGTATTTAGTATCATTGTTAAAAGCACTTTCCTATCCAAAGAGCATGCAAATATTTTAACATTTTAATGGTTTCATTTATATACATTATAAATTATAATTGAGTTTAAAATTTGTATGTAGAGGATTCCTTCTTGATGGAAAATTGCGAAGTTTTATATATGTTTATGAATGATATCAATTACTATTCATCATACATTTATGTTTTGCATATATTTAATTCTTTGAAAATATTTTTGTTAAATGCTGGCGAGGGTGTGGAGAAGTGGGAACCCTAATACATTGTTGGTGGGATTGCAGATTAGTGCAACCACTTTAGAAAACAGTATGAAGGATCCTCAGACTAATAGGAAGGAACCTACCATATGATCCAGCAGTATCACTTCTGGGAACCTACCCAAAAGAATGGAAACCAAACTATGAGACTGATGCATGTGTATCTATGTTTATAGCCACACAATTCACAATTGCCAAACTATGGAACCAGCCAAGATGTCCATCAACAGATGAATGGATTACAAAACTATGGGATATGTACACAATGGAATTTTACTCAGCCATAAAGAAGAACAAAATCATGTCATTTGCAGGGAAATGGATAGAACTGGAAAACATTATGCTAAGTGAGATTAGTCAGTCACAAAAAGTAGAAAATTGTATGTTCTCCCTAATATGCGGAAGCTAGGAAGAAAGTGGGACATAAGAGGTACTCTAGACGAAGAAGGAGAAATCTTAGATGAGCAAAGAAGTTGACTTAACTGAAGATGATGGGGGAGGGGAAACACCCTAATGCAGATGATGTACTGTCACAAACACATCAAAGTCAATCACTAAACTGACCTTGAGAAGGAGGGAGGGGGAAGGAGGGGGGCAAGAATTGGGGAAGGGTTAAATGAGAGATGTGTGCATATATGCCTTTACCAGCTTGAACCTAACAAAGATGTATAATTAAAATGTACCAATAAAAATAAATAAATAAATTACTTTTGTTATAAAGTAGAGTTTAATTTTAATTTTTCAACTACTTTTTCAGTGTACAAAATCGCTTGTTGAAAAATCCATCCTTTCCTCAATGATTTCACCTTATTTATTATAGTAAAAAGTTTTATAAATATATGGATCAATTTCTGCAGTTTTCTTTTGTTCAATTAATTCCTTTGGTCATTCTTGCATTGCCTACCACACTATTTAATTATTATAGCTTAAAATTGTTAATTTATAGAAAGATTTCTCTTTATTGCCTTTTTTATTTAATGGATTTTTTGTCATTTTCAAATATTTATTCATCTAAATCATCCCATCAAATTTACTAGATGGGCATGGTGGCATACACCTGTAATCTCAATACTTAGGAAACTGAGACCAGAGGATTGCAGGTTCGAGGCCAGCATCAGCAACTTAGTGAGACCCTCAGCAACTTGGTGAGCCCCTGTTTCTAAATAAAAAATAAAATAAAAGGACTGGGGATATAGCTTAGAGAATGTTCCAGAATGTTCCTGGATCATGTTTATTTAAAAAAAAAATATATATATCCACTGAGCACTTTGGAAACAATTGAATTACATTTATAGATTGGTATAGTGATAATTTACCTTTAACAAGTTGAGCCTAGCTGGGCATGGTGGTGCATGTTTGTAATCCCAGTACTTGGGAGGCTGAGATAGGATGATCTGTTTCAAGGCTAGCCTCAACAACTTAGTGAGGCCCTCCGCAACTTAGTGATACCCTATTTCAAAATAAAAAATAAAATAGGACTGGAGGATTACCTCAGAGGTAGAATGCCCTCAGAGGTAGAATGCCCCTGGGTTCAATCCTCAACACTACAAAAAAAAAAAAAAAAAAAAATGAGCCTTTGAGCCTTCTAATTGAAGAATATGGTAATCCAAAGATGTTTTGACATCTTGCTGTGACTTTTGAAGGACTTTTATATATTTCTTATTAATTCTATTCAATATTTTTATTTTTTGCTCTTTTGAATAGAATACTTTTTCCATTGTATTTTTTAAACTGGTTTTTATTACTGTCTGGGAAAGTGTGATTTTAGTACATATATTTTTTTAAAAATAGCCAAGCTTCTTCTTATTTAACTTTTTATTAGTCCTTGCAGGCTTTTCTCTTGAGTTTTCCCAGTAGGAAAGAATAGAATCTCAAAAAAGTGACAATCTTGTCATTTCCTTCCCATTCACATTTTGTCATGGTTATTCTGAAATATTTCAGCCTCACATAGGAGCAAGAGCTCCCTGATGCTTCTCCTTACCCTGCTGCTCCTTGCTCTGGTCTCCCCTGTAAATTGCTAACAGATCTCTCCACTCTCAGTTTAAAAATACCCAAAATGGTCTCTTGGACATTGATTCAGTTATTTAGCTGATCCTTACTGAGCACCTAGAATCTGCCAAGCAATGCTGGCAGTGAATAAAATTGATATGACGTCTGCCCTACACGCTTTCCATCAGTATGGAAGAGCAATAGATGCTCAACACATCAAACAACCAGTAAGCAGACCAGCAAAGACCAGGCTCCATGAGCAGAGAAGTCTAGGTCAGAGAAGTGCCTACGAGCACACAGGAGAAGAGCTGGAGAGTTCCTGCACAGTGAGAACCAGGTGCAAAGTCCCTGAGGCTGAAGGGTCTGTGGCTCTCCTGAGAAAGTGGATAGAGGTCAGGTGCCTTGAGCACTGTGGGTGGGAGGAGGCAGGACGGCCAATTCCAGCTTGAGGTCAGTCATAAAGAAAATTTCAGTTTTATTATAAATGCAATGCCTCCGGAGGGCATCAAAGGGATCAAGGATGTGATAACACACCATAATTTGCATTTGTAAAGGCTCTTCTGCTTCTGAATTAACTCGTCATTTAGCCAATTATAAATTTGTATTTACTATTTATACTGAAGTTTGGTAGTTCTCCAGCAAATATGCTATATCAGCGAGGGGTTAGTCCTTGTTTGTTAAAAACTTGTTGACTTCTCATCAGCTTCAGGAATTCACTGAACATTTTTTCCAGACATCTAATATTTGTCAGACATTATAATGACTATAGAGATATAAACATATAAAACAAAGGATTCCAGTATTTGGGAGGCTGATACAGGAAGATCCTAGGTTCTAGATCAGCATCAGTAACTTAGAGAGACCCTCAGCAACTTGGTGAGACCTTGTTTTGAAACAAAAACTAAAAAAGGGCTAGGGACATAGCTCAGAGGTAGAATACCCCTGGGTTCAACCCCCAGAACAAAAAACATTCTAGCAGTAGTACAATTTGAATTCTAATAGTTATATATAATACATCACAGAACCAAGGGCCATAACTGTAGTGAAGATGGAGGTGTGGGGCAGAAGCAGAAGAGATAGGGATGGGACAGTGTCTTAAAGGAAGTGATGCTGAAGTTGAATTTTGAATGGTGTACATCTCTTAGAGGTACAAAAGAGACAGCAATTCATTTAATGCAATGATAAATACTTTAGTAAGATAGACTTGAGAGAGAGTAAGTGAGAGAATGGTAGGAAATGAAGCTTAACATGTAGGTGGGGATATAAATGAGATAAAGAATTGCATTTCTGGAAAGCAGTTGCTTAATCTAGGGAGAGATGGGTGTCATTGAAGGATTCTAAGTAGGGCAGTGACATGGTCAGATTTTGGTTTTATAAAAATGTGAGTCTAGTGGTCATGGAGAGATACCAGATCTTGTTAAGACACGGGAGAAATGGGGAGCCAGGGGCATGGTGGGGAAAATGAGGAGGGGAGAAGTCTGAGCTTTGTCAGGTCTGGGAACATGTCTTAGGTGAGGGGCTAAAGCAGAGCAAGGAACCAGAGGAGTCCAAAGTGAACGGGGGTGTCGTCAACTCAGAGACACGGGATGGCTGGTTTTGGGGGGAACAGGATGACTTCATCGAGAATGTGTTGGCTTAAGACAGAGTTTGGAAAACTTATTTGTGTAAAGTGCCAGATAGTAAATGTTTTAGGCTTTGCTGGCCATGCAGTCTCCTGCCACAAATACACACACACACACACACACACACACACACACACACACACCACACATGTACTTTTATTGGTGTGTTGTGGTTTCACATCATAATGTAGTTCAGTGTGATAGTGACATACATGCACACAGCACTTGGTGAGCTCCCTCCCCCTGCCTCCCCTTCCCCATACAGGGTATTAAGATTGGCAGTCATAAATTCCCATATGTATATAACATCAATGGAAGTGTTTCCTTCATTAACTCTCCCTGCCCCCACCAGTCCCCTCCCCCAGACCCTCTTCATCGCTCCACTGGGTGTTTTTTTTTTCCTCCATTATCTGAAGTCCCTCTTATATCCTGATTACTCCCTAGCTTCCACATATGAAAGAAAAACATGACCCTTCACTTTCTGCAGACTGACTAATCTCACTTAACATAATGTTCTCCAGGTCCATCCATTTTCCTGCAAATGACATAATCTTGTTCTTCTTTATTGCTGAAACTACTGTTTTTGTTGGGATAAGGTAGCATAGATATGTAATGTCATTGAGAGGGTGGGGCTGTATTCCAGTACAGTGGAAGAGTGACTCATATTCGGCACACAGGACAGGTTGTAGCCTACCAACTCCCAGTTTTAAATATCTGGAGATTTCAGATGCAGATGACTTATTAGATACTTGGAAAAATAAATCTGAAACTCAAGAGAGGAGCTCAAGTTTGGAGAACAAAGTATAGGAGAAGTCAGAATATAGATCACAGGTCAACCACTGATAACCCAAATTCCAGAAAGGAGAGGACATTTGTTGAGCCAGAAAACAATGTACATGTATTTAAACTTAAATCTGGATGCCTATGGGTAGTTTAAGGGTTCTTCATTTTACCACAAGCCTCACTCCTCCTCATTGTATTCTATCTTCTGACTCACGTTTTCTTATTACCTGTCCTTCCCTTATGTCATTTGCATTTTCAACACAACAGATTGATGACATTTGGGTTTTAGTGTAGAACTGCAGGATGGTCACACTCAAAATTTTAAGAATACCAGCATTTAAGGGCTAAGTAGTATAAGAACCTGAAAGAAAGAAAGAAAAAAAAAAAAAAAGCAGTCCTGGTTTGAAACAAAAGTGGCTTAAACTGGATGCTATCTTCTTGTGAAGTCTTTGGCAACTCTCCCAAAGTTTCCATTAATAAGAGTCCTAGTCTTCACTGATGCACTTGAACCCATAAAACGTAGCATTTGCCCTTGATAGCATTGCTCCCTTAGAGCCTCTTAGTTCTCCCAGTGAGTTTATAAATCCCTTGAGGTCTGGGACTTTTTGTTTCTCACACTTCAGCCTTGCCCATAAATCCTAGCATAGTAATAAGTGCGTAGCAGATATTCAACAAATAATTGTTGATTGGATATGACTAGTGTTCAAGATAGAATGAGTACTAGGCGATGTTTTAAGGAAATATCCTGTTTGGTTTTAAGTTTAGGCTTCTGGAACTTCAATTGTTTAGCTGGGTTCTCATCAGTAACTTGCCCATCCTTCTCCTTCCTTTTGCCCTCCCCATAAATCTATTTTCCTTTGGCAACCCCATGTAACCCTAGAACCAATCCATCCCACCACACATGGGGCTCCTGTCAAGTGTTCTGCTTTCTTTTCGGTGACTTCTCTTATTTCCTACTTGTGTATCCTAATGCACCGTCCTTTTGACCCAAAGAATTATTTAATGGTTTTCACAGGAGATGTGCATAAACCTTTCTCGATTTAACCATAATAGTACTTAGTATATCTTCAATAGCTTTTCAAGCAAGAAGGAATTCATTGCTTTTTTAAAAAAAAAAATCCCTGCTAAACAGTTAAGCAACTTTGTCCCCACTGGGAAGCTGGGGAGACAGAATCCATGGGTTAAGAGATTGGCCAAATGTCCCTGAGGAAGTCACTGCCTCAGACTCTGTGACTCTCTTCCTGTTGGGCTGCCACCATCCCCCAACACCTGGAGTCAGTTGGACTGACTCCACATTAGACACAAGACTCCATCCATAGGTAGTTAGTGCCAGGAGGTGTCTATTAGGAAACTTTCATTGGAGTCATTACCTCTATTTTTACCCTTTCCAGAGTATTAAGGTGGCCCTTTCCCTCTAAGAAGTAGACTTTCATATCTAGTGCACATTAAAATTAATGTGCATCACCATCCTAAAATTTATGATCTTCAGACATTAAAATTTGAGAATAGAAAGCAATAAGCTGGGCATTGTGGTGCATGCCCATAATCCCAGTACTTAGGAGGCTGAAACAGGAGGATCATGGGTTTGAAGCCAGCCTCAACAACTTAGCGAGATCCTGTTTCAAAATAAAACTAAAATAAATAAATAATATATATTATATATATATCATATATATTTTATATATATATATATATATATATATATATATATATATATATATATATATGGCTGGGATTGTAACTCAGAGGTAGACTATCCCTAATTAGGGTCCAGTCCCTAATACAAAAAAGAAAGAAGAAAGGAAAAAAAAAGAGAAAGAAAGAAGGAAAGAGGGAAGGAGGGAGGAAGGGGGAGAGAGAGAAAGAAAGAAAGAGAAGGAAGGAAGGAAGGAAGGAAGGAAGGAAGGAAGGAAGGAAGGAAAGAAAGAACTGTTTTTTCAGGCAGTTAACATGCTAACTAAATACAATTTCAAATTCTATACCTTTCAGCAGTAAAAATCATCTTGCATTATAAGACTCATTGCACATAAAACACATAAACACCTTTTTGGAACACAGCAATACACTCAAATTTTAGCCAAAAAAGAGAGCCTTCCTTGGAATCATTTGTAAATCTAAAATATAACAGAAGGAAAGACGTGTATTAATAAACATAAGCCTAACCTTTCAAATCAATTCCATTTAACTGTATGCCCACAGCAGCTGGTAACCTTCTGACATTCTTATCTCCTAAACTTTTTGTTTTCTATCCATCTGTTAAGTATTAAACAATGTCAATTCTGGCCTCACAATTCTACCTCTACCCCCATCAAACTAGACTAAATAGAACTAAATTCAATTACTACATTAAGATATATTCTGCCTTGCTGAAAAACAAAATATCTCCTTTTTACTCTAAATCAAAAGGCATGCCTGAGCTGTGTCCCTTCTGATAACTGCAGCTTCTGAGGAGAAAAGCAAGCCAGGGGTGCAGGCATTTCTTCTATGCACTTCCTATGGAATTTGTTCTTGGATGCTTAAATGTCTTCATCCAAGAGATTGTCAAAAGTAACTCCAAAATCCACTTCTTTGGACCACAATCACACCCTGTGAAATCTATGATGGCAAACTTGGCTTGTGCTTTGATACCATTTGTAGGTTCCCAGGTAGACATCTTAAAAGCTTTGTTATAGAAGAATGTCACCAGTCTGGCCAATAAAAATAAGAGTTGGTGGCTTTGCCAGGAGAAAGTGTGCAGAGATTTACAGAGGATGAGAAGAATGGGTGTCAGCTCTAGTGAACACCCAGCAGGGGTGAGAAGATAAGCTTCTGCCTGGGATGAGCCAAGGAGGGTTGGGAAAGGGCCCTTCCAAAGCCTCCTATCCCACGTAGTGCGTCATGGAACCATCGAAGTCCTCTAGCACAAATATTACTACAGTGAAGTAGCAGAACTCATTAGAGGAAGAAGTGACCACAGTTCATTAGCAACAATCATCTGCCAAAGCCAGTTCATACTGTTCAGGGGCCTTTAAGCTGCCCCACAGCAAGTCATGACCGAAGCTCCAGCCAGGGGAATGAGGGAGCTCTACCTACGGGTTAACCACAGGGTTGAGTGCTAGTCAGAGTCAGAACAAATGAATAAATGACATACTTTTTTTGTTTGTTTGTTTTTGTTTTGTTGTATTGGGGTGCTGGGGATTAAAGCCAGGGGTATTCTACCTTTGAGCTACACCCCTACCCCTTTTAATTTTGAAATAAGGTCTTGCTAAATTGCAGGGACTGACCTCGAACCTGTGATTCTCCAATGTCAGCCTCCCATTATAGGTGTGCACCACTGTGCCTGGCAAATAAACACCATGCTTAGACCCTCGTTGCTGAAAGAAATAAAAGGAGAATTTACTTTCCATTCAAATTCTGAGATAAAGTTTCCTTTTAAATATTTTTGTGAAATAAAAAAGGATTGGACATGGCAAAAAAAAATCATGAAAACAGTATTAGAAATGTCTGTAAGTTTGGGAGACATTGACACTAAGGAAAATGAAGTGCTACAAGATGTCTTAGCTTCACCTTTCAGTTTCTACCAAATGAGCCTCTTATGCCTTTCTCCGGGGCAGCGCCAGGCATGTGAGCTGGAAGATGGGTTCCTACTCAGTTAAGGAAAACCAAAGAGTTGCCCACCACCCCTGACCCTACCGCCAGTTCTGGCACCCTTCTTGGTGTGGTCCAGAAGGACAATGATTTCTGTTGCGCCACGGGGCTTGCTGCCACAGGGCAGCTGGGTTCTAAGGCTAAGATCCCACAGCCCCCTGCAGTAGCGGCCCAGCAGAGACGAGTTCACCCTGTGCAGAAAGGCCTGGGCTCAGCAGCTCCAGCATGGGTTCTTCTATGAGCAGTCTACACCTCTAGGTCACCGACTGTATATTTTTCAGACCCACTGAGGTCGCCCTCAACGTGGAGCCTTTGACGGGGTCTGTGAACCCAGGCAGGCACGGGGAGGCCCCGCCTCACTCCCAGGCAGCAGGCACCCCCTGGATTTCTGAATTACCAGCCTTCTGATGGTGATCAGAGCGCCAAGAAGGGACTAATTTAAAAACCAAACAATGTGGTAATTGCCCCTGGTCACCAGGCTGCCTTGCTCTTGGAGGGCCGCTGTTTCCGATTAGTGGGGCCTGGATCCGATGAGGACTAACCAAGTGTAACGAATGATCAAAGCAACAGTTACAACAGCACGAGTGCCCAGTGATTGATCTGGATGACATAATAATGATAACCAATGAGGTGAGGCGGGTGGTGGTCCCCTCCAGGTATGGACAGGCTGGGCCCCGGACAGGTCAGGACTTTCCCTTGTGTAGGGAGAAAAGGTCATAAGGTGGGGGCCCAGGCACGTGGGAAGGAGAAAGGAAGCTTTGGACAGAGAAAATATGTCATCCTTGGTCGATGAGGTTCTTGTTCAAGGATGGAGATAAAGATTACTAGCCCTGGCATCTCACTACCCTGTTAGGTTGTTACAAAGGAAATGTAGTTTTCTGTAAATGATTTAAATAATCATTTTATTTATTTATTTATTTATTTATTTATTTATTTATTTATTTATTTTTGCAGTCCTAGGGATTGAACTCAGGTGCATTTTACCTCTGAGCTATACCCCCAGCCCTATTTTTATTCTTTATTTTAAAACAGGGTCTCACTAAGTTGCGGAGGGCCTCACTAGGTAGCTGAGGCTGGCCGCGAACCCGGATCCGCTGGTCTCAGCCTCCCAAATGCTGGGATTACAAGCATGTGCCACCATGCCCAGCTCTTAAATAATCATTTTAAATCATTTTTATAGTCATGTTTTCTGGGTAGCAGAGGAATGATCTTTTTAAGAAATAATAGAAGGCCAGGTATGGTGGTGCACACCTGTAATCCCAGTACTTGAGAGGCTGAGACAGGAAGATCACAGGTTCACAGCCAGACTCAGCAACTTAGAGAGACTCTATTTCAAAATAAAAAGTAAAATGGGACTGGGGGTATAGCTTGGAGATAGAATGTCCCTAGGTTCAATGCTCAGTATCATAAAAAAATTGATAGAAATAGAAGTAGACTCTCAAAGAAATATGTTCACACTCATATTCATAGCAATACAGATTTTCATCAACAGATAAATGGATAAGGAAGATGTGGCATAGACATATAATGGAATATTACTCATATTTAAAAGAAAAAAAAAAAGAAATCCAAGCACACATTACGACATGAATGAACTTTAAGAATATAATGCTAAATGAAATAAAAGGGAAAATGCTATATGATTCTGCTTACATGAGGTATCTAAAGTCATCAAATTCATAGAGACAGAATGTAGTGACAGGAGCCCAGCTGGGGAGGAATAAAAAAGGAGTTGTTATTAAATGGGGAAAATTTTCAGTTTCCGTTTTTCAAGGTGAAAAAGCTCTATATATTGGTGAACATACAGCTATGTACCACAGAGCAACATTGCAGTCAATGACAGGCTATATCTATGACTGTGGTCTCATGAGATTATATTGCTTAGTGACATCGTAATCATCCTAGTTTGTGCAAGTATACTCTGACACCTGCACAGTGACAAAATCACCCAACAGCCCATTTCTCAGAAAATCCCTTCACTGAGAGATACACAACTGTACTTAGCACTACTGAACTGTACATTTGAACATGGTGCAGGTGGTCAATTTTAGGTTTTTATCGAAAAAAAAAAAGACCAATAAAGCCTAATAGATTTAACTATTCAGATAAAATTATTTTCCAATAACAGTGTACATGACCTCTTTTCTTAAGTGGTATGTGCCAAATCTAATTTGACTCCTCATTTGGGAGTTCAAGTATTGTACAGGGTAGTAGAGCACAATTCAAAGCATGTTGACGCGTGTGATATTATTTGCCCCAGAGAAAATGGCCCACAAATGACGAGTGTCTATGTTACTAAGTCTGTATCTTGTGGGTTTTATGCTGCTTTTGTTGTTAGATTCTCAACTTTCATTTCTTTTCTGTAAGCTCATCTCTTGCCTCCTCCAAATTTGCCAAAAAAAAAAATCTTAGATACATTAATTCAAGTTTTGCTTGAAATGAGGACAAAGAGATGCTGAATAGGGGCACAGGGGTCCTGTTAATCACCTGAGCTTTGGCACCTGGTCTTGGGTGTACCTGCTGGTTTACCTATCACCCACCTTTCTGTAGGGTGCTCATGGGCAAAACTACCAGCTCCAAAGTTGTGGAAAAGAAGCAGAGGATTATTATTATCAATATATCTTAAGAATCAATAGACACAGATATTGTCTACTCTAAGGTTTCTAATCAAGATTAAGAGACTCTGTAACTCAACATTAAGCCATGTAAGAAAAGACTGACCAGCATTCCTCAGCATAGAAGCAGTGCTATGAATATTTCTTCAATGCTACTTTGCCTTTTATTGAATAAGAAAACATTTTATCTATTTTTAAAGTTAGTATTTTTAAAGAAGAAGACATATTCTCAAGAAAAAATCTCAAGTGATGCTCAATGGAGAAGGAAGAGGTGATGTCTTCTCAATCCTGACCTACTCTGTGGACGGGAGTATCTGCAGGCAGAAATTGTCCATTGAATTTTATATTTTAGAACATCTATTTTGAAGTCTAACTGAAGTGTCCTGCCTTGTCCAGCATGAGACTTAAGACCTTAGGCATCTCACACCATAGGTGTTCCTCATGCTTATTTCTATCTGGAGATTCTAGACAGTGCGGGAAAAGAAATGGAGAAGGAAGGGAGGGAGGGAGAGAGGGAGGGAGGAAGGAAGGAAGGAAGGAAGGAAGGAAGGAAGGAAGGAAGGAAGGAAGGAAGGAAGGAAGGAAGGAAGGAAGGGAGGGAGGGAGAAAGAATCATGGCATCCTAATGTATAGTCCACATTAGTCACAATCTCATCTTCCCATCCCCATGGTCTCACTGAGTGGTCCAGACCCTTTGCCAGTGCGCAGCCCAGCAGCCACACATGGGGGCAGCATGGCCTGGGGACAGAGCCCAAGTGTGGTGCAAAGGCAGGTGTGAATCCTCCATGCAGCACTTGCTACCTTTGTGATATCCTGCAAGATCTTCCACCTCTCAAAGTCTCTCTTTGAAATGGGGATGCCTTCCTGCTTCCCCAGTAAGTTCGCCATAAGGATACACTAAACCCTAGCTGTGAAAATACTGCAAAGTGTCAGGTCCTTCAACACACTGTGAATCTCCCCTCCTCCCAGTTCCCATCCCGGATCCCCTGAAGAAGAGGAGGAGCTTAGGGAGCCCCACTGTCATGCACCATCAATAAAGTCCCTGTACCTCCCCCCCAAAAGTGTTAGGTCCCTGCACAAATGTGAGGTGTTTCTTGCTGATTACCATTTGGCTGATGCAAACCCTAGTGCTGTTGACACAATTGTCCTTTGTAGCACTTGGCAATTTGGACTTTGCTCCCAAATGGGAAATGTGGGAACATATACCTGTAAATTCAGTTGCAAAATAAAGTTTCAAAGGTTTTTCATGAAGCCTGCCAAATGAAGTGGGCATGGGTTTTGCATATCTCCTTGTGCTAGCGTGTCTGCTTTCCTTGGGCACTTTCTTAGGCTTCCCCGATCCCTCGCCAACCTCTTTCCACTCCAGCCTTCTTTCAAAACAATCAAACCAAGAAGTAAAACCACACAGTTCCTCATTTTAATAGTCCAAATGCAGTTTCTAGGAGACTGGTACATCTTAACAAAAAGACCACTGTGGGAGGAGCTTGTTGCTCTGAAATTCCTAGGCCTCACCTGGTAGAGACCACAGCACTGACGCTGCATCTGAAATCAGATGCCCAGGTCACCTCTGACGTTGGTTCAGAAATTGCCCTGAATAGCCTTTCCTTGCCATACTATTTTCCTGAAACCTCTTGGAAAATCATTAGCAGTGACAAAATATTTTCCAGAGCTTCAAGATTCTTCTTCCTGGTGACTTTAAAGCCTCTCTGAGACTCCCTGTTCCACCAGTGCCCACCCTCTGAGGCTCCAAGCATATTAAATGTAATTAGTTTTAATGCTTTAACCATTTAAATAGTTAACAGTAGAACTTAGACCTGACTGCCTCCTCCTTCCCACCCCCAATAGCCTACATATCTGGGGTTGTCAGACCAAGATGAAAAAATGCCTCTAATTGTTTCCAGATAATACACGACACTCTCACTCTGGGTGAGAGTCAGTGTACCTTACGTTTTCACAAAGGACCCTGGGAAGCTCATGGGAGATTGCTGAAAACCACGCATCTTTGTGCATACCAATCAACTGGAAAATAAAACCCAGCTTCAGAACTGAACGGGGAGCTTTCACTTACCCTAGATTATTCCTGGATGAGTAGCTATAGTTGGTTTGGTTTTCTTTTTCCTACAAACCACATTTTTTTTCAGACCTTAATAGATTTTTGTCTTAGTTTTGTAAATCAGAAAGCAAATACCTTGGCCCAGAGGATATTCATTGGAATATGGCAAGCATAGATTCCTTGGCACCCCATTTGGATCTAACAACTAATCTATGCCATGTTCTTTTTCTGTCTTGAGGAATATCTTCCACCTCAAGAATGTCCTCAGCCAGACACAGTGGTGCATGGCTATAATCTCAGTACTTGGGAGGCTAAGACAGGAGGATCACAGGTTACAGGTCAACTTCAGCAACTTAGAGACTCTGCACAACTTATGAGTTAACAAAAAAAAGAAGAAAATTAAAAAAAAAAAAAAGGTTGTGGAGGTGTAGCTTGGAAATAAAATGCCCTTGTGTTCAATCCCCAGTACCATAAAATAAAAAAGAATACCTCTATGTTCCTAAAATCCCATCACTGAAAGATTCCTTCATTTATGTGTAGAAGTTCTATTGGTTTTCAGAATTTGTGCAATCAAACTACACATGCTATTATTGACAGTTAATCCCTTAGCAAGGCTTTGTTGAACCAAGCTTCCAAATTCTTATCAGAGTAAGACTCTGGATTCAAGCTTCCAAATTCTTATCAGAGTAAGACTCTGGATTAGAACCTGGGGTAGAGAATGTTGGGGGACGATGTTAGTCAGATTTCTGTCACTGTGACAAAATACCTGAAAAAAAAAATCAACTTACTAAAGGAAAAGATTTATTTGGGCTCATGATTCAGAGTTTCAGCCCATGATCATTTGGCTCTGTCATGGTCAGGAACATATGGTAGAGTGAAGCTGCTCACCTACACTGGCCAGGAAGCAAAGAGAAAGATAAAGGGGCTAAGGTTTCAAATCCCCCTCCAGGGCAAGCCCCAATGACCTGACTTCCTCCCACCACACCCCACCGCAGGCTGGGAAGCCAGTCTTCAACACATGACCTTTAGAGGACGTTGAAGACCCAAACTGTCACAGGAAGGAAGAAAAGAAAGTAAAGAAAGAGAAGTAAACCCTACATGTATTTACACCTGTTGTGAGGTGCCAAACACTTCCTGCTATCTACTTCATGCAATCTTCGTGACATTCCAGGGAGCCCATTGGAAAGATGAGGAGGCTGTGATTCAAAAAGCCTACGAGATTGCTCAAGATCTCATGAACGATGTTTACTTTAACTTCCATGATTTTCCTATGTCAATACATGCAGATCTGATTCTAATTATTTTTCTTTCAATAAACCCGCGTTTCTTGCAATAGATAGTATTTTTAATGATATAAAATTCTTAAGTTGAAGAATGTTTACTCATGTGCCACTCCATCAATTCATCTGGTGTGCTCCTGGGAACACCAACTACAATTTAGGGGGCAGCCCAACACTAAAGACTAACAGCTCTTAGCACAAGAAGGGACCAAGTCCTGGTATGAACGAGCCTTCCTGGGCAGTGTGCACAGACAGGCTGACACACTCCCTCTGGTGCCTCCTAAAACAGACACAAGAGTGACAGGGAAGCCAGCAGTTCAGGGAAGAAGAGAAATGAGTCCCAAGGCCTGAGATCCAGAGCCATCAGCCTTTCAGTGTTGTCTTTTGGAGCCCTACTTAATGGAAGATAAGCTCATTTGTTTCTTTTATTTGTACATACAGTGTAATTTGATACATATATACAATGTATAGAGAAGCTTATTTATTTTTTGAGTTTGGACTCAAGCAGTGGTTCCTCAGATCAGATTATTCACCGGTGTTTAACCTTGATGAAATTTTCACTGGTCTACAGGGGAAATAGGGTAAGGTTTCCTTCTATCCTTTCTCAAAATAGACTGTATTTTTTTTTCCTTGTAATAATGTCCCCATTAAAAACGTAATTGTCATTTTATATTTCTATTTAGAAAATAGCAGAGAGAGTAAAAAGAAATTTGCTTTTTGTTAAACCTTACTTGGAAAAAATGGCAAGCTGCATACATATCTCCATGCAAATGTGAGACTGTTTCTCTAGGATACCCATATCTGCAAAAAGAAGCATATTCAAGGAAACAGAGAATGTTAAATAAACCATGGTAGAGTCACACTGTGGAATTAGGTCCAACAATTTAAAAACAGTGAAATAGAGCTTCTAGTTGTAGAAAAATTACCAAGATTAGGGAAAAAAGAAGAAAAAGAATCCAAAGTATAATGAGTGTATTGTATGGTGCCACATATATTAAAGGAACAATCGAGAGTATATTCTTCTATATGGACTTATGTATGTATGTAAATGTGTAGAGAAATATCTGGATGGCTGATAATGGTAGTTCCCTCTTTGGAAGACACAAAGATTAAATGAATGTCACTAAGAGACTTTTGTCTACATTTTAGGCAGTGTTTAATAAGGAAAAAGTACTTAACTACCATATATGCAATTAGGAAAAAGAAGTTGCAAAGTTCCTAACCTTATGTCAGTCCTCTCTTGTTATTATTATGCTTATCATACTTATTGTAATTATTTAGATTGATTTTACCAGTGGTTAAAAGCTAAAATCTGGGTATCATTGGATAGAGTCAATGCAAAGACTCAATGACTATGACAAAATATACAAAAATGTCATCTTTAATAATTATCACCATAACAATCATGTATTTTAGAAAGATAGTATAAAAACTAGTTCAGTATTTTAAGTGCAATGCCATTACTTTTACTCATATCACATAAATAAATTAAAAGTTTAATTCTTTGAAATTCAGTGTTGCACTATTTCATGTAGAATAACAGTTTGCAAAATCTGTTTGTTATCACTGTTCCGCTAAAAGTTTTCCAAAGCACTGTGGCTTTTGGATTGAATGTCCAAGGGCTTGCTGCCATATTGGCCCAAAGTTTCCAGTTCTACAAACCTGATCTCTCTCCAAGGCTTACCTTGATGTTGTGGTAGTAATCCAATGTTTATTACTCAACATTGTGCATTTGAAGAAACTGAGGCACTGGCATTTCAAAGGATGCCTATGCTGCTTCATTGCAACTGCACATATATTTAAGTCTGAGGGACAAATCATAGCCAATATTTCGTGTGACTTTCCGCTCGCCATCCACTCAGACCTCTTTAGCAAAGTCTGGCCATCAGCTCTGCCACAGCCTTTTCTGAAAAGGGCCCAATTCCAACTTTTAAACATTTGTCTCTTACATCATCGACAACCCTGTACTCTAGACTTGGAATCAACATCAAGGTAAGCCTTGGGGAGAGATCAGGTTTGTAGAACTGGAAACTTCGGGCCAATACGGCTGCGGATCCTTAGATATTCAATGCGAAAGCCTCGGTTGGGGGCTGGGGAGTGGGGTGGGGTGAACTGGTGGATCCATCCCAGAGACCAGCTTGCTTCTGGAGTTGTTCCAGGACTTGATGCAACCAACAGCCAGGGTCTTGGTAAAGGAGAAACATCTCCATTGCTCAGTGTACAGTCACTGATGTTAGCCAGACCTGGGCCAGGGGTCTGAATTCTTAACACAGATGGACAGTCATTTCCTTTTCCTGCAGCCTGTGGAAGGTGGATGATTTGGGGGATTGTTTTGTTCCCTCAGACCTCAAACTCAGAGCCCCAGAACTCTGTTATATTGTCTCCTAAAAATCAATCAAAACTTCACCTTTTTTTTCTCTATTAACAAGAATAAAACAGATGTTAATTGAGTCTCCAGTTCCCATTGGATCTAGAGAAGAACTGTTCAGATCGCCATCCCAAACCCTGTGGAAGTCCAAAGCCCTCACTATGAGTTCTGTAACTTAAATGTGAACAGGAATCAAGACCGTGCATTCATGTCTACTCCACTGTCTAAATTTGATACCCAGTCCCACCATCTCTGCAGTTCTATGATCTCAGACAAGTTACCAAGCGGGCATGGTGGCGCACGCTTGTAATCCCAGCATTCGGGAGGCTGAGACCAGAGGATCCGGGTTCGCGGCCAGCCTCAGCTACCTAGTGAGGCACTCCGCAACTAAGTGAGACTCACTTTCAAAATAAATTTTAAAAAAGGGCTGGGGGTCTAGCTCAGAGGTAGAATGCCCATGAGTTCAATCCCCAGTACCGCCAAAAAAAATATATATATATATAATATATGTATATATATGTATCTTTGTGCCTGGATTTGCCCCTTCTGTGTAAGAGATACAACCATAGCATGCCTTTATAAGAATTCCCTCTGGAGAATTTGGCATAGATACAAACATTGTAATTGTTCCATATACATTAGTTATCATATTGACATTATGAGAGGTCCTTGGTGATAAAATAGTTGTAACAAAGCAGTGACATCCAAATGTCCATCTTGGTTCCCAAACTTTTGGCCAAGAGTCAGATAAGTGGAATAAACAGATAACAAATCTTTAAACAAATTAACAGATATCAAAGCCATCAATGTATGGCTTAAGCTCTATTGGCAGAATTTCTAGTACCATTCAGTTGGTAGTGAGCCTGAAGAGACAATCTTGGAACCATTTCTGGTTCTATCCCAGCCTTTCTGATTTCTGTAAGCTAATTATCTATTATGTGAAAAGTACCACACAGTCTTCCTTTAAAAAGTCAACATCTGAAGAGTTAGTGGCCAGCACATAGGATTTGCTGTGCAGGCACATCTCCTGGACATTCATTGTTAGATCCAAGCGTGCTGTGTGCTCACTCATGGAGAATCATGATTATGAACCTGCCGTGGGGTTCCCATAGGAGAACTGGAGAGTCATGTGTTGGCCTCTGCTGTTTTAGGTCAGGCCTTATTTTTACAGTAAGCATCCAAGTATCATGTAAAAAGGCAAGGGACTGATATTACCAAGGTAAAACATCTGTAAGCAGCAATTCAGAATGATCTTCCATTTTCCAAGTTGCAAACTCCAGTTAAAAACCAATCTTGCAACTCTTGCTAACTGTGGTGATATGTCCCTCTGTAGTAGTCAAAGGTTCAATTGAACCGGATCAATATTCTCCCTACATAATGTTTTCCTGTACCTTTCGAATTTTAAACCATCATACTGTTGAGCCGAAGCCACTTAAATATTTGATAAGGGAATAAGCAGTCTCACGGTAAATTTAAAATTGCTTCCCAAAAACCTCGTATGTATTCTCAGGGCACATTATTAACTAAATACAATAACTGATAGCAATAGCACTATTAACCACACATCAGTGAATGGTATTTTTGCATTGAGACTATAACAAGTCTCAATTGTACTTCTCTGCTGTAGCTTGTTTAAAATAGAAACTAAAACTGGGAAGAAAAGGAAAGGATCAGAGGAAATGAACTTATTTTTGGAATTCCAGAGGTATGAAAAAACAAAATCACAAAGACAAAATTCATTCTTTAGCCATTTAATATCTTTGGTAAACTGTCATCTATGCTAGGAAAATGCTATAGAATAATAATTCCAAAAAATTGACTTCTTACAACTCAGACTAATGGCCCTCATATCTTAACAATTGCAAATTTTAGATCAATGTCAAAAAGAAATAAAGAGAGTAAAAGAAGAGAGGAAACAAAAAGCCCATTGTTCATTATGTGAATCATAATCAGAACCACTCTTGGCTCCTGAGTTCTGGGGCACCTCTAGGCCATGGAGGGTAGGCAGGTAGATAGACATGAAGAGTGGACAATACCTACACGTGTGCACCTAGGTCTTTTGTGGTAGGACAGAGGAAAAAAAGGGAAGAGATGTGGGAGGGGGCACACTGGCATAGGACTCTTAAGAAGTCAAAAAAATTCTAAGATTAAACTAAACCTTTTAGGTCTTTATGAAGGTGTGTTTGTCAGTGGAGACATTGCAGGTTTTCCTTAGTAGTTGTTATTAACTGTTAGCGGTATAGACATGTGGTATATAGACTCCATTTGAGCTCTTGCCTCAGATCTCATTTAAGTTAAGAGGAGGCCTGACACTGGCCTGTTGATAGTAGCATTTTACAGTTTATAAAGCCCTTCCATAACTAACATCATCAAATCTTCCCAAGTACTCCATTTCACAAAAAAAAAGAAAAAAAAAACAGTGTCGTCCTAAGGTCCCAAGGAATTCAATGACATATCCAAAAGTATGAGTTATCTCTTTCAGACAGCAAGAACTTTGGATTAAGAAGTCAATCAAAATCACAATGAGACCATCACAGGAGGGAATGGGGCCTTTCCTAAGCAGCTTTTGAGGTACGAAAGTCTGGGAGGGGTTCTCTGCTTGCAGGTACCCTGATGGTGGGCGGGAAGGAATGAGGGATACACAGAGGAACCACAGATGGAGTGCAAGGCATGGCCCAAGAACTTTGGAGGAAATCCAACTCTAAATTCATGGCCTACACATCATTGTCCATGATTTACTCATGTGTCACTTAAGTGGCCTAACAATTACTTGGTTGTTTGTACTTAGTATTTATGCATTGGCTTTAACACTATCCCAGAAATCAGATAGATACTAGGCTGACTCTATAGGTAGCCTCCTACCTTCATTTCTCTTGTCCAGAACAGTACAAAAGGTGCATGTTCCCCTCAGGGCCCCAAATAAGTGCACACAGCTGGGGGCAGTGCCACCTTGTTAAGTATCAGGATTATGGAGCACTTGGAGGATTTGAAGCCATCAAAAGGAATTATAACATAGAGATTGATGCTCTCTCTTATGGGTCTCTTGAGTTTGGTGACCGACCTTAGAGAACTAAAGACAAAGGAGTCTTACGTGGTACAAGAAGGAATAATATTGCTATTTAATCATGAATAAATCAACCCTTTCAAGATAAGAGTTTTTCTTTAGAAACTGTGGAACAAAAATTGACCTTGCTGAGCCAAGAAATGCCATAGACTTTAAAAGGTTTCCCAAGAGCAATGATATATTTTTAAACCTCTTGCAAATCAGTCTTCTCTTACAATATGGCAGAAGGAAATGTATGGAAAGCATTCCAGCATGGGTCAAGGGTGAGATGATAGTGGAGAATCAAGCAAGTCCTCATTTTCATCAAATTGCAGTCTGAATGCCTGGAAAGCAGGCTCTGAACTGGCTGCCTGTGATATCATTTCCAGAATGGCTATGCCCCATGTAAACACCTGTGTGCTCTCATTCAATGTTAGAGTCTACTTTAAAATATAAATATATATATATATGTATACGTATACATATATATAATTTAAGAGACCTGAGCAAGTATTCTACTGCAATATTATATTCACCTTTCTTCATTATCTCAAGCAGCCACTTTAGTTTTTAATGTTTTCTTCCTCTCCTTTGTCCTTTTACACTATTGTTTTCCATTTCATTCTTCTCCACTATTATTCTTTTTATTTTTCTAAGGAGCCCTTTGTCCCCTTTACATCTCTAGCTCCCTATGAAATTTCAAAACTCTTGCTACCTTTACCCTCTGTTCTTCCCAATATGGGGTTCAGAGCTGATGGTACCCCATATCTGATGGTACCCCATGCCAGTATGACCGTCCCAGGTGCCTCCATTTTACGGTTAGAAAATCTGTAGTAAGAGCACCTCCTTTGAGACTTCAGAAGATACAGTCTCTGCAAGCCCTAGATTGTTAGAAACTGGCGTCCATCTTAGAGACTCAAAAGCTCTTTTTCTGAACTCCAAGAACATTTATATTTGCATCATTCATGTGACATTCCATTGTTGGCTTTAATAAGAATCTCAAGAGCACCTGATCATTGCACCTTGGACT
Source organism: Graphiurus murinus (assembly GCA_004027655.1). NCBI lineage: Eukaryota > Metazoa > Chordata > Mammalia > Rodentia > Gliridae > Graphiurus > Graphiurus murinus. The sequence continues at coordinate 22,103 of PVLC010020940.1, forward strand.
TCTGAAATATCAAGTAGGCTTCACAGAGTTCTTAGTTCTATAAGACACCAGCGGATTTGGAAGAAACAATGCTGAGTACTTTGAGACTGGTGGTAGGGTTCCCAGATGCTTGGATTAAAAGTCTTAAATTAATAAAGGGATTTGAACACCATAGCAAAGCCTTAGTAAAAAAGAAAAGAATCCCAGAAGAAAAGCAGGTTTCCCAAATGTAGGGCTGAGTTGAAAAAATTATAGATACTATCCTAGGACACAAAGAGTTGAGGAGGAAGGGCAAGTGTAAGATGACCACTAGTGCCACCTCTGGCAATAAGTCAGGTATATATCCAACACCAAGCAACTGCAATCATTAGATAAAAATAGCAAATGCTCCCTGATAGCCCATTACACGCTACACTAAATGCAGACAGTCTCAGTCTTCACAATGAGGGAGTACTAATTCATTACTCCCAATTTTCTAAATAGGGAAACTGGGCTCTGCATTTCTTGCAAAGGTGTAGTTAGGAGGTAGTAAGTAGGACTTGATGCCATGCATGGTGGCTCCAATGACTAAACTGGTGATTACTAACATCACTGTCTAACAGTGACACAGGTTGAGACAGGTGTTACATGGAGCATCTTCTATTTGGTAACAGGGAAAATGGCAGCTCCACGAGACCACTGGGGGCCAGACAGGGTAGAATTTTTAGGCTTCACCTCAGCAGGAATTGGATGCAGCAGCTGGAGAGTCAACAGAGCCTGCAGTGGGGTGGGGTGGATGTCTGTGAGAAAAGCTTCAGAACAGAAGTAATGGCTCTTTTGAAAAGACCCTCTTGAAATTTTTATTTCAGATGTATGCAATGTCTATGAAGAAGGACAGAAGTATGGAGTTCACTGGGCATCTACTATGAGCCAGGCACCAAGTCAGTACACTGGAAATGTTTCCTCATTTACTCCTCAAGTGACTGGAGAAGGTAGGGGAAATGATTAATATGCATCTTGAACAGATGCAAAAAACTTAGAGGCCCAAATTTACATGATTAATGAATCACGTATGAGTCCAGGTCATTCTGGCTTGAAAACCCATCATTTTCCTATTTCACTGAGAGATTTGCCTACTAGAGAACAGATCATTGTGTGTTAAAATTTCCTGCTCCCTAAGTCTTGTGGCCACTGAATTTGGGCCTCCTTGAGTGACTTTCCAAGTTTTGAGGTGTCCTCCCCTCAGGCTGCTGTTGGTGGGTCAGGGACAAGAGATGCCCAACACCATGAAACCAATACACATCCTAGTGAGTGAAATGGGCAGCAGCGGCTCAGTGCCCCTTTTCCATATCGGAAGAATGTGTCTTCTTAGGATGCATTTAATCCACATTCTCCTGCCCAACACATCAGTGGGTTTTCAAGTCTCCCCTTGACACAAGCATTCCTACTGACCGTCCTCACGGCTTCTATTCTGCACTACTCCCCAGAGGGTCCCAAGCCTTCTCCCAAGCCCGGTCCCACATCATGTTACAGGATATCCTGCGCATGTGCAAAGGAGGAGAATGGGACTTTCTCTCCATAAAATGACATCATGGCCATGGGGCTTTCTCTGGGGCACCTTGGCTCTGACCCCCAAGTGCTACAGTAAAAGTAAAAGAAAATTGGGGCAATAAATAACCCAAGAAAGAAGAGAACTCTCTTCTCCCCACTCTCAGGAAACCTCTGAGGAAAGATTAAACCATGTTTTCTAGTCCTCAGCTTCGAAAGTCTTTACCTAAGAACTGCAGTCAGTGAGCCTAATGGAATTCAGGTTTTATAGCTAGCTATGTCCGAAGACAGCGATATTCTCCCTCCAGAGCCCCAGGTGAAATGCTGCCAAGTAAACTTTCTGTATGTGAATAGTGAGGGGAAAGGGAGTCTCCAGTAGTAAAGAACCTCAGGAAGTCACTCCAGCCATCTCTCTGCTTCCAAGCAACCAGCACCCCTCTGTCTCTGCTGGTCTCCCATCAGGCCTCTATGACTCCCAGCAATGACCTGTGCCTGTGCCGCACTCAACTAGATTCACATGGACTCCCGGGTGCAGGGATAACACTCCCTCGCACACGGCTGCTCCTGGCCCTTCTCTCCCCTTGGCCTCTGCCAGGTTACTTCACTCTGCTTTACAGCGTTCATCTCCTTCAGGTCTATGAAGTCAGCCTCGCCTTCTGAGTGTAGATTCCTGGGCTTCTGGATAGAGTCTTGAGCCAAGAGGAGCAGGAGGCAGGGACCACAGAGGCGTGCGAGGCAAAGGTTGGAGGGACTCCAGGGGAGTGTTTTGGAAGGAGGAAGCAGCACACAGGTGCCCTGGATGGGTAAGAAGAAGGAGAATGTGAGAGGAGTCGGCCCCCGTTGCCCTTTGGTGCACAGCATTGGAGAAGTGAGGACTTGATTTATTTTTTGAAATTACTTCTCATTGCATGGACTGTGTTCTTTCAGCCGTAACACTTCTTCAAGACAAACCTCACGGGGTGTGACTTCATAAGCATTACGCTGGTGTTTCCAAAACTAGGTCTTATGAGGTTATGGGAGAGCAAGGAGTACTGTGTCTCAAGTGAGTAAAGGGTCCTGTGCCACGGTCATGACCTAAAACACCAGATCTTGAAGCACCAGTGACTTCAAGTCAATCCCGCTATGCTTTCATTTTTTTTTTCCTTTCAAGAGTGATGAAGCAGAGTAAGAATCTTTGAGGTGGGGACTGAAGAGAAGGAATTACAAGACTTAATAAAAAGTGTGCTTAGTTAAAGCTATTCTAAACTGGGTGCACACAGATAATTCCAGAAACTGGGGAATCTGAGGTAGGTAGATTGCAAGTTTGAGGACAGTCTGGGTAATTTGGTGAGACCCTGTCTTAAAATTAAAAATGAATTCAGTGGTAGAGTACCCCTGGGTTCACTCCTCAGTCACACATACATGAATGTACACACACACACACACACACACACACACGCACACACACACATGGCTATTCTAATACAATGTCAGTGTTATTTACTTAGACTCTTGGGCTCTAGAATTGGGAACAACTTCGGTTGGTCCAGTGCCCTGACTTTGGAGAAATAAATGATAGTCATCATGTAACAGGTGGGTGCAGGTATGGGGCTGCCAATGCTCGGTGAACCCCAGGCTCCGGCCCAGGCCCTGCTGCTGAGCACAGCGCACTGCCTCTCCTTCACACAGGGATCTTTGACCCCGGGGAGCTCTGCCCCATGCCCATGCTGGGACCTACCCTCAGACAGCCTGATGACAGTGGTCCATGCTGCTGCCTGGGCACGAAACTGTGGAAAGTTCCCGGGGGAGGGGGAGGAGTTCTAAAGCCAAGTGGGAGAACACTCACCTGACCTTGAAGCCCATCCCCTAGCACTTTCTCTGGGGAACAACCAGCAAGCACTGCCCTCCTCACAAAAAGCACCCAGGGTCTTAAGGAGAGGTGGGTGAGGGCTCTTCTGATGCACCCATAGACCTCTGACAGCTCCCCCAGCCCCAGGCCACCGCTGCCTGCCCTGCAGAATGAGGAGAGAAGACTTCTACTGTCCTTTCCCATTGCACATTCTATAACTCGCAGAAACCTTTCTTGGCTCCAAGCTCCAGTTTCTGACAACCTCAGATTTGCATGGCTTCATTTTTCCCTTTTAATCACATTTTCCCCCTTTTCTCATTTCTGCTCCATTTTCTACACCTCATTGAATAGGGCCCTGTATGTCTGAAAGCCAACAACCCCCAGCTTGGCCAGGCTGTAGAGGCACATAAAGTCACATTGTGTGGTTAAACCCACCTCTCACTAGCAGAAGTCCCCAGTGGCTGGAACAGAAAGTCCCATCTCTACAGCAACCCTAGCAATTTTGTCTCCAGGCTCGCCACTTCCCCGGAGTTAGCCCGTAAGTACTCCTGGGCCAGTCTGCTCTGAGGATGTCATACTGAGCATGCTGTCTCCTTTTCTGGAAACCCCTAATCAAAGCTGCCCTGGGGAGCTTTGCATGTCTCGCTGACAGCTAGAGCGAGCAGCCACACGTGGGCAGGATGCTGTCTCTGGGGGCAGCCACTGTCAGTTCAGGCGCACCTGTGGGGCAAGGGTCCGCTGTACCAAATCGGTCACCAAATTGGTCCTAAAGGCAACTCCTTCACCTTCTGCCTCACTCCTTCCCTAGAGGAAATAAAACCCACCCAAGGTGAGTTGGGTGGGTGTGGGAAAGAGGCAAGCTATTTTCCTCTTCTCTCCTTGGTCCATATGCATGTACACACACACACACACACACACACACACACACACACACACACACACTATGCATGCATACATATTTATCTGTATACTAGTGTACAGATAAATAGTGTACAGAGTATGTATGTAGTGTGTGTGATGTATAGGTAGATACCATAGCTACTGTGTGTGTACTATATAGATGCAGTGTGTGTGTCTTTATTCATGGTGGGGAGTGTGTGCTTCAGGTCACCAGCACTGCAGGAATCTGCTTCCACTCCAACTCTACTTTGGACAGCATTCCCTGCTTCCTGATGTGGCAAGTTCTCTCCCTCCATCCCGTCTAAGGAATGTAAATCTCTCCTAACCTAAAAGCAGCATAACCATTACTTATCAAGAATTCTTAAAGGGACTTTTTAAAAAATACAATAATTCTATCTTAAGGAAATATAAACCTAGACAAAGATGCTTATCATGGTATTAAGAGAGGAACATTTTTTTTTTCTTTTTGGTACTAGGGAATCAGAAGCATTCTACCTCTAAGGTACACCCCAGCCCTTTTCAATTATTTTTTTTTTAATTTTGAAACAGGGTCTTGCTAAGTTGCCGAGTGTCTTGCTAAGTTGCTGAGGTAGCCTTGAATGTGAGATCCTCCTGTATCAGCCTCCCAAATACGGGGATTATAGGTGTAAGTCACCGCACCTGACTGAGGAACAACTTTTAATTCCAATAAGAGTATCCATATAATGGAATGTTGTAAAGACCCTTTAAGATAACATGTTCAGGCAATCTTAAGATCATATTTAATAATGTGGGAAAATGTTTGTTAAATAACACATGGTAAAATGCTTACGATATATAATAATGTTCCAATTTAATAATTCAAGGGAAAAAAAAGGATTGGAAGGAACTATGTCAACATTCAAATAGTGGCCACTTCTAGGTGATAAGTTAAGGATGTTCTTTGGGTTTTTTTTCCCTCAAAATCTCTATAATAAACATCAATCATTTTAAAATCAGCAACTAAAGACCACCTATTTTGGTAATTCATCTGATATGATTATCTCAGAGTTGGTAGCATTTATCCCAACAAAGAACAAAGCCAGGCTGGGAAAACCAAGAGCACTGCTACCCAGCTCCCGAGTAGAAATCATGCTGTGCCGCTGCTGTGACGCCTGTCCCCGTAGCAGCCAGCATGTGTTAATCACATACCGATGAACGACCCAGGATTACAGGCCAGGCCTTGTTTGTATTCGCTTATTTATTCTTCTCAACTTGTCTTTGAGGTAGGCACCATTAATAGGACTTATCAACAGATAAAGAATCCCAGTTTAGAGAGACAGGTGATAAGCCGAGGAGCCGGGCCAGGAGCCCACATCTATCACTACCCCAGGCTACTGGCCTCCTCAGTGTTCCTCCCCAGGGGAAAACAGCTTGAAATTACAAGCAAAAGTTATCTCAAAGGTGAAACCAATCATCAAGACTAGACACAGAGAGAGAGTGTGACCAGAGAAAGCCTCTGGCAAGAAGAAGGAGTTCCAGCTCCTGGTGCCCTGGACTAAGTGCTCATAGGTCCCTGCCCCAAGGTGCTTTTATTTGCTGACCCTTGAGAGATGCTCTGCCTCCTAGCCCATGACTCAAATAAGAAACAGAGGGAGTTGGACAATTGCTCCAGCCCCAAACAAGTGGCAAGTACTAAAATTGGGAGTTTCCCTCTTAGAATCCTAAGTTCAAAACTATAGCCAGCTCGCCCAGTGCAGTGCAAGAACAAAGGGAGTCCCATTGCAATTGCAAGCTGGAAGATGCCCTGGGATCCCAGAGTGCACCGTTTCTTTTCCAATCAAGACATCCCAGGGTTTCCTACAGCTCAAATTGACAGAAGCACAATACCCTGCTTTCCAGACATCTCGGGTTAATTTCTTTATTTTTTCTGGCCCACATTTTGAAATCTTTCCAGACTGATGGACGAAAGTGGAAATTACAATCCAATCGGCTATGTCCAAAACAGATGCCACATAATCACAATCACATTAATAAAGCTGGCAGCAGTGAAGAAGAAGAATTTGAGGGGCCTGGGGGAGGGGAACACTAACAACTTCCAGAGCGTCCAACTCGTGGAGCACGCCTGCCGAGAAACAGGTTTCCCTGAGAAATCTGAGGTTGGCAGCACC
>PVLC010020941.1:0-28556 GCA_004027655.1 Graphiurus murinus
GATTGACCCGACCCCAGTTCCCCCACATCTTCTCCAGTGTCCACGTGCACCAGGATGTCATCCCGCAGATGGTCCGGGCGCTGGTGGATAGTGAAACGGGTGACCTACAGCATGAATGACGTGCACGTCACCGGTCTACCATCCCCTCAGCTCCCTGGAGACTGGCGGGCACTACGGTCCCTTCTGTGACGTTGCTGCTGTGTCCTGAGGGTCATCCGAAGTCCTCGCACTGAAGGGGCGCCACCCACGCCTGCCCTTCTCCAGATGGGGCTTCCCTTCCAAGCCTCACTCTGTGGGAAGGCTGGGTCCTGAGGGCCGCCCCCACCCCCACGACACATGTCCCAGAGTCCTCGAGTCTACCCAGAGTGGAGCTGGCATCGTCCCTGCCCTGAAGGCAGCATCAGGAACGGAAAGTGCCTCCAGGGTGGGATTTGATACTAAAAAAGAGGTTTCCCGTGTATGTTTCATCATAAATAAAGAGAAGACAACACGGACAACCTCTCCTTCAAGTATCGAGGATGAGCACTGACCAAAACGAAAACGAAAACGAAAACGAAAAACAAAACTTCTGAGTCTTCGCCGATGTTGGTGTCCCCTGCTGGAAGTTTCCATGGTTCTACACTGCGTGGGGCAGACCAGGTGTCCCAGTCTTAGAGGAAAGGAATCTGGTGTAACTGCCTACTTCCTGGTGTTGGAGGTTAGCCCAAAGCCCTCTTAAGACCCGATATTGAAAAGAAGTCACCCGTGAAATACTTTTTACTGAGACAGAGCCTCTTTTGTGCACAACCTCTCTCCAGGTACGAGTGTTTTCTTGATGGTGGAACCAACCAGGGTCCCCCTGGAAATAAACAGGCCTCAGGAAGTGTCCCCAGAAATAATGGATTCATCCCTGAAGTCAGTCCGTCAGGCAAGTTCGCTCAGATCTGGAATTCTGGGTCAAGAGGCCAGGGGAGTGGTGTGAGGTGAGCTGGCACCCAGGCCCCGGTGTGCAGTTGGCACTGGGTTCAAGAAGTTTCCAGGTGTGATTCTAAAAACAGATGCACAGAATCGGTTTAGTGGGAAGTAAACTGAGCTTCCTAAACCCATCCTACAGAGATAGGAAGGGGGAAGCCAGGAGCAGCCAGACTAGGGATTGAACCCAGAGGCATTCTAACTCTGAGCTATGCCCCCAGCCCTCTTTATGTTTTGTTTTGAAACAGGACCTTGCTAGGTTGCTGAGGTTCTTGCTAAATTTCTGAGGCTCACCTTGAACCTGCCATCCTCTTTGTCTCTGCCTCCCAAGTACTGGGATCACAGGCATGTGCCACCACACCTAGCCCTGATGGCTCATGTGCTCACTAGCTGGGCGTGGTGGCGCACGCTTGTAATCCCAGTACTTGGGAAGCTGAGACCGGAAGATCTGGGTTCACGGCCAGCCTCAGCTGCTTAGTGAGGCCCTCTGCAACTTAGTGAGACCTTGTTTCAGAATAAAAAATAGGACTGCGGGTATAGCTTGGAGATAGAATGTCCCTGGATTCCATCCCCAGTACCGCAAAAAATAAATAAAAAAATAAAAAAACATGTGCTCACCATATTTTTTTTGGTTGGGAGGAGGAAAATAGCTGCATCTCCAGACTCATTTTTCACTACAGCAAACCAAATCCTGACGATACTAGAGAAATAGGAGTCAAGATCCAAGGGACAGAAAATTCCTGGTTTCCTCTCAGCAAGTATATCTTTGTCCTCCCTTCTGGCCCAGAAGGACCTAGAGAAGAGGGCACCTCAATTATCTACCTTTGGATCCCACTAAGCCACCACAGTGCCCAACTTATGTGAACCTGTGCCCACCTGTCCTAGAGACTCGTCACTGTCATTTCCTGGGGTCATTTCAGGTGGCAGCGGTGGTGTTGGGCCTCAGCTAGCACGGGAATTAGTTATGTCAGCCATCACCGCCACTCCTCCCTCCTCCCTGATTTGTTCTGATCACAATCAAAATGCAGAGGAAAGACCCAGCCCTTCAGGACTCAGTACCCCCCACTTGAACACACCCTGCCCCCAATGCCACGAATGAATCCGCTTGCACTGCCTGTCGGGAGCAGGCGTTTTGTGCAATTGGCCCTCAAGGACTGTGGGCTGGGCTGACTACAAGCCCATCACTGAAATTGGCAAAGACCAGCCAGGCCTCCAGGGCAGGACTGGGGACTCAACAAGGTTGTCTGTGTCTCCTACCTGTATGTTGTGGGGCTGGGAGCTGTCGTGGTGATCACGGGCTTCCTCAAGCTGGCATACCAGACTGGCTGAGAAGTGTTCCTAAGAGTGGATAAGACGTCAAGTGTTAGTGGGAGACGTGGCAGAGGTCAGATACATGGGACAGGCTTTGTGGTCACCCACTGACTCCTATCTACTTATTCATGTCCTCAGCAGATGCTAGCTGGACCAGAAGTCCTTCAGCCTGGGATCTGACACGTGACAAGAGGCTAACCAGGTGCGTTGTGCTCTCGTTAAAGAAACGGAAACCCAGAAAACCTCTACCACTGATTAACACTGACAATACCTCTAATTCTTCCCCCAAACTTGACACTCAGTCCTGTGAAATATGGATCGGTGAGGGTTAGCGGAGCAGATGACATTACTTCAAGTCCTGAGGCACAGGTTTTGTGGTCAACCAGAGATTTCTGTCCACTGGAGGGCACTGAGAGAAATGCCCGCCCTGGAAGCTGAGGTCTCAGAAGGCCTCCAAGATGGGATTTGATACTGGAAAAGAGGTTAACCGGGTGTGTTTCATCCTCATTACAGAAACAGAAACCCAGAAAACCTCTCTTCAGGTACCATGGATTAACCCTGACAAGCTTAACCTCTGATTCTTCCCCCAACTTGACATTTACCCCTGATCTCCTCCTAACACTAGTCAGGTTGCTAGAGTAAGCCAGCGTTTGAATGCATGTTGCCTAGCAACCAGCCCCTCAGGGTCCCCGTGAAGCAGACCCCCGTGACACCATCTTGAAGCTGGTGTCACGGCCAGAGAGAATGGGGAGGCTTTCGAGAGGCCGGTCAGGGAGTTGCCACGTTTACAGTTAAGCCCCCTTAGGCGATCTTTCTCAGTTATCAGAGAGGGGCACAGATGCTCCCAGAGAAAGGCTGACCACCAAAGGTCCTCCTCAGGACTCCAAGCAGAGGCGTCTTGGCCGGGGAATCTAGGTGGTAACCAGGCACACACACACCGGTCAGCTGGTCGCACGGGTTAGACAGCATGCCCCTTGCCCCGAATCTGACGGCTGCACGTCAAAGTAGCCCTTCAAGGAAAGAGACAGCATTGGAAATACACCCGACTCGGCCACGTGCGCCGCGCGCCTCGGGTACGCCTTGCCGGCGATCTCTCTTCCAAGTCTAGCAGAGCACGGTCGGCCTCGGTTTACGGTTTCCTTCCCCCAAAGTTGACATCTCTTCCAGGAAGTTCTCCCAGGGAGGATTAGATACTGAGGGTTAGTGGACCAGGTCACAAACGGCACAAATACAGCGTGTGCTCTCTGGTCAACCACCTCATGTATCCACGCACTCGCCGAAGCCACGCTCGGGTCTTCCCGTCTGTCCTGCTCGTGGAGCCGCCAAGCCTGAGCAGATTGCGGAGAAGGAGAACGAGCTGCCACACAAGAGCCATCGTCAGACGCGAGACAAACACATCACAAGCGCCTGTGGTGTGCGCAGGCGCAGTGTCCCCGCCCCGCAGGTGGTGTTAGCTCCAGGAAAGCTTGCAAGGCGGGATTAGATACTGCAAAGAGGTCGACCGTGTAATGTGCGCCATAAATAAAGCGAACGCGCCACGGACCACCTCTCTCCAAGTACCAAGCAGGTGCAGTATTGACACAGGACAGTGGCTCCTCCTCAAAGCTGATTATCACCTCCTAGAAAGTCTCCCAAGGCGAAATGTGATATTGAGAAGAAGTAGACCATGTGTCCTACGTCACAAATAAAGCGTACACACCATGGTCAACCGCGTCTTCAAATACCATGAAGTGACACTGACCCCCGCCCCCCGCCTCTCCTCCCTGAATTTGCTACTGACCAGGAAGCCCTAGCAATGTGTATCATGAGCTATCAGCCGTCGGCAGAGGTGGTAATAACCACCGGCCCACGTCCAATGCCACTACCCCTTCCAGGGTGCCCTGTAAGGCTGGGATTGGGTGCTGAGTATGGGTTGAGGGCCAAGTGGCCAATGTCATAAATTAAAAAAAATACTAAAATAAAAATAAACATGGTCTGCAGCCCTGGTGATCTGTGCTACCATGAGGGCCCTGCTCTCGAGCTGGCTTGGCCTTGAGAAGGCCCCCTCGCACTGGGTGATGCTGAGATCTAGCGGGCCTTGCTACATATGTCAGAAACAACCCGTGCACTTTAGGGTCCACCATCTCTCCGGCTACTGTGGGATGGTGCTGAAGGCAGACCAGTGTGTCTCCCACGAAGTTGGCTTTGCCTCTGGGAAGCCCTCCGTGATCAGATTTGATATTGAGAAGACGTGGACCATATTACATACGGCACAGAGATAGCGCATGTTCTATGGTCAACCGTCTTTTCAGGTACCGTGGAGAGGGCTGAGGTCAGACCCGGCGTCTCTGTTCTCTAATTAGAATCACCTCCAGGAAGCCTTCTGAGGCTAGATGCAGAATTGAAAAGAGGCCACCATGCAGGGTCTGGCACAGATGCAGAAAACGCAGGAGAGAAAAAGCCCCTCAAGAACCCGAAGTCGAGAGGGCGCCGGAAACCAGTGGTAGGCCAGGTGTTGGATTCTGCCCAGAAGCAGCCTGCAAGGTGCATTTGCTGTTACGCAAAGGTGAACTGGAGGAACATGCGTTGTGAGTAAAGGATATGAAACACGGTCCGCTTCTCTCCAGTACCCTGAGGCGGGACCAGTGCCTTGTCCCCGGAGGCGAATGAGACCTCCCTCGAGACCTGCAGGGCTGCAACTGATACTGAAAAGTAGCAGACCGCGTTACATACACTGTTAATAAGAGGCATGCAGTGTGGCTGACCCCTCTTCAGGTACCGTGAAGTCGTTGCTGGTGCAAGAAACAGTGCCCTGTCTTGGACGTTGGCGGCATCGTCGGCAAGTTCTCCAAGGCCGGACTGGAGACAGGGAAGGAGCGGGCCATGGGCTGTGCTTTATCTGTAAACCTACACGCGGGGGTCCAGCAGATCTTCGTGGGGGAGTCGCCGCTGAGCCCAGTGGTGGGCGCCTTCCTCTAGATGTCTAGACTTGGACGGGGAAAAGGATACTGCACACCGATCGTCAGTGACAAAATGGAGTGAGTCTTCGGGGACCTGGAGCGTCACGGTCTCGCGGGCGTGAAGTCCTGCGGTCATCTGAGGACAGCTTTGAGGAACCCACTACCGTTGCTTCGTGTCGTGCGAGGGAGTGGGAGGGAGCAGGACACCTTCTTGGAGGTCACCACTGTCCTGAGGAAGCCCTCGGAGGGAGGCTGCGTTGGCACTGGGGAGGAGACCACGTCTCGAGCATTAATAGGCACGGCACGCATCTAACCGTCTACCCGTCTACCGCTCCGCCAATGGTGGCAGGATGCTTGATTGAGACCAGCGTCCCTTCTCTACCTTCCAGGTCTCTTCGGGCACGGTTTGGATGGCTGGGCTGGATACCAAGAAACGGTTTACCGTCCCACATACATATTCAAAATGTATGTGGGACGGTAAACCATTTCTTCAAGTACCGCGTGACGGCAGAGATGACTTAAGAAGGCTCAGGTTCTCCCGGGTGCCTCAGGGCGCCTCGCAGAGGCCTCGTTTGAAGCTGAGAAGAAGCCGGTCATGGTGGTTACTACGCAAGAGTGGTATAGGCAACATGTCATCGGGGCATAGCACCGATCCCGGACACCACTAAGCTCTCCCCCCCAGAGATGGTGAGATTTCCCAAGACAGAGCTTAATATAAGAAGAGGAAGACCATGTCATTTCCCATCATGCAGGTAAGAAACAAAACAAAACAAAAACAACACCAACCACCAAACACATGCCATACGAAAACCATCTCTTCAAGTATCATGGACAAGCCCTGGCGGTGGGTCCAATGGCGCCTCGCAGGAGACAGCGTCGTTCCCAGGAGCCTCGGGGACGGATTTGATACTGAGGGTTAGTGGACCGTGTTACATACGTCACAGATAAAGCGTACGCTATACGGTCTACTATCTCTCCGAGTACCACAAGGTGACGCCGAGGACAAAGCGGAGGACGCGTCCAGGGAGCCCTCCGAGGCTTGGAGCTGGGTGGAATCAGAGGCCGAGCGCCACACATGCATCATGCCACAAGCACACACAGGCGAGGAGTCGCGTCTTCACGTGAGGTCAGGGCTCGTGCCCCGCACTGGCCACTCTTCCAGGAAGCCCTCCAGGTCTGGAAGATCTCATCATTCCATAAATGCCAATTATGTGCCTACTACGCACCAGGCACTCTGCTGGGGCCACAGGAATGGGGAGCTGGGCCCAGGAGCCGGGAGGGCGTGGTCTATGGCTAACAAAAATCGTGGGCAGGGGAGTGGGGAGCAAGATCTGAAAAAAAAAAAATGGCCGGTGTGTAACCAAAATGGTCACTCGTCTAGTTGGGCTGAGTGGGCCATACAGAGAACATAAGGCTGAAGTCCTAACTATGGTAAGCCCTCATCTTAGGCATAAAAAACAAAAAAACCCTAGGCTATATGGAAAGGCTGGCGGCCATCCTGGCATCAAAGTCAAAGGCCTTTGCAGGACAGCCTCTTAAGATGGACCGCGTTGGGAGCTGTAACCACCATGCTGGATTCCTCAACAAAGAAGCCCTCTTTTTGGTCAGCTGCCCCCCTAAGGACAGGACCACTATCTCATCCCCAAACTTAGCCCTGCCTCTGGAAGACCCTCGGACACTGGACTGAGTCTTGATAGGAAGCAGACATGGGCGCAAAGGTGGGAGCCATCAACAGAGGGAGTATCTCTCCATGGCCGCCCCACAGGACGGAGGCTCAACCGGTGGGTCCCCCTCAAGGTCGTGTTGGCTACGCAAAGCCTCCAAAGCAAACCAGGCTACCGGGAAGCGGTAGCCCATGTCACACAAAGCTTTCCTTGTGTGCCTGCCACATGGGAAGCGATCTCTTCAAGTGTGGTGGCGGAGGTGGCAGCGCCTCCAGGAAACTCTCGGGAGGATGCAATGAATGCCCAGAGATACGGGGCTTGTTGTGGGAATCAACCGAAGGCGACAGGGATGACAAGGAGCAGGGCCGAAGCTAAACCCAGTATTCTCTTCCCTGACGTTGCGACACCTCCAGGATACCCTCCGAGGACGGATTGGATACTGAGAGTTAGTGGACCATGTTACATAGGTCAAAAATCATAACGCCTACGTTCCATAGTCTACCATCTCTTCAGGAACCATGGAATGGTGCTGACCCCCAGAACCAGGGCCTCGTCCCTGAAGTTGGCGTCACTTCTGGAAAGCTTTCTGAGGCCTGATGTGGCACTGGGAAGCAGGCACGCGCTGCACAGAAGCAACCCCTCCTCAGATGCAGATGAGCGGTGCTGATGGGGAAGAGATGCCTCCCTCCGGAAGTAGCATCCCCTCTAAGGAGGCCATGCCAACTTGCAAAGACTGAGGGGCGCGCCGCTGACCATGTCTTGGCCACTGGGTGGCCATCGCCTCTGGCAGAGTGAAGGACGGTGTTGGGCTCTGCAGGCAGAAGAAGACACTCTCAGGGCAGATGTCACCCTGTGGACAGAGTCACTTGACCTCTAGGTATCAACCCGCCCACACTCAGCCGAGCTACAACAGCCCTCACCAAGCACCACAACCCCTCGCAAACTCAAACCACAGAGCCAAGAGAGCAGAGGGCTCCCCAGCTCCCGGCCAACACCTCCACCTCCTCCTAGAGGCCTTCCTGGAGGGCTTCCATTGCCTTTCATGATCCCTTGCCCACAGCACCAGCCCCTGGGACACAAAGCCACGGGACTGGTTAGTATCCAAAGAAAGGGCAAGGGCAGGCTCTGGGCATCCCTGCAGGAGGGCGCAGCTGCCTCCAAAGTCCCGAAGTCCAGCGCAGACTGTCAGCCCTGCACACAACCCAGATGTTAAAGTGCAAATGCCTTAGAATGGCATTCAGGGCTGGGTCTCTGTCACCTTCCCCTGATCCCCGCAAGGGCCAGGAAGCCTAAGCTGGCGGGTCCCGCACACCCCACACATTGTCCACACACTCTGCTGACGCCTCTCCTCCACCTTGGACGGCATCTCTGCATTACTCTCGAGTCCAAGTAGAAGACCTCTTCCTCCAGAGCCTGGAGACCAACGCCATCCCTGCCCCTCCTGCCTCACCCCGCCCTGCCCCTACCTCTCCCCGCCCATCACAAGTGGTAGGTCACTTGTTTCCCAAACACCCCTGAGGCCCTGGAGCGAGGGCAGTAAGAGCCTCAGCCTTCTAGCATAGCAGGGACCCCACAAGAAAAGAGCTGCAACAGGGTGTTGATTCGAAGTCAGCAAGCAGAATGTTGAGAAAAGAGCGTGTGACAAGAGGGTCTCTATCACCAAGTGGGGAGGGCTTCTGTGAAGTTCAGAGGAAGAGTTGAAGACCGAGGGGTTCAGCCAGGAAGATCGGGGACAAGAGAGGATAGTGCATGGGAAGCCAAGGATGAAAATGAAGTGGACAAACAGTCACCTGGATAAGCACTGGCGGGGGGCGGGGGCGCTGTCACCCAAAGCGTGCCTCTGTGAATGTAACATGGGGCCAGGAACGTGCCAGAGCAGCTAGGCGGGGCGGGGGCTGCAGGTCATGCAGGGCCTTTTAACAAAGATCCAAGATGGTGGACTGTACCTTCAGACCAAGGGGAGGCCATTCTTAAGAACAGAGCGAGTTTGGCATTTCTATCATTTCTCTCGGCAGTAGGAAAAGGTGTGGCTGGGGTGCAGGGGGCATGCGCAAGAAAGCAGACAGATGGGAGCCCAGAAAGGATGGCAGCGAGGAGGGAAGGAGGCCAGGGAGCCGGGGAGCTGCAGGAAGTGACCGGGTTTCAGGACGTCTAGGCGGAAGAGCCCAGAGAGACGGGGCTGCCCCGATTGTGGTGCAGAATGGCAAGCAATAAGACGCCAAGAATCCTGGCTGCCCGTGTCTTCACCGAAGCCGGTGCGGCAGCGTGGCTCCTCCGAGCTGGGGAGCACCGGATGAGGAGCCAGGGTCGGGTGGGCAGGGTTTGCTTCTGAGTACGCAGACTTTGAAGCACTGGTGGGAAAATCACAGCGAGGAGGCCGCTGTGATCTTCACGAGAGCTCCTTCAGAGGAGATGTGGAGAAACCACCATGAGGGCGGCCCCTAAAGGGAGGTCAGCCAGCCAGAGTGATTTGAGACCTTTTTTTTTTTAAGTTTAAAGGGATCGTAGCGTCCGTTGTAAGAGGCAACGGGGTGACACCGGGAGACGGGGAGGCTGAGGATGGTGGTGCAAAGATTCCCGAGGAGCTGGCGGGGTGGAGCCTGAACTCAGGGCCAGCGTGGCACTGGGCGAACAGGAGAACCACCTGCGGGGCAGGGAGGGAGAAACAACGGGGCCACGCTGGCGGACCCACGGAGGGAGGCTGGTGCATTTCGTTTTCTCCCCAGCCCCCGGGACAGGAAGCCTCCAGGCCTCCT
Organism: Graphiurus murinus; assembly: GCA_004027655.1. Lineage (NCBI taxonomy): Eukaryota > Metazoa > Chordata > Mammalia > Rodentia > Gliridae > Graphiurus > Graphiurus murinus. Next base: position 9,622 of record PVLC010020941.1, read on the forward strand.
CCTGGGTTTGGGAAGTCCCCTGGGGCAGCCGGGGGCCACGCAGGGCTCAGCTCTGTGTCCCCACGCCCAGCACAGGGTGGCATGCCACAGCAATGAGGATGGAAGGGCAAGGTGGCTACAATGGCGGATTCAGGATCTGAAAGCATCGTGCCCTCCCAGCTAAAGTGGCCTGGGTCCCCGTGAGCTGTCTGGGTATCTGGGGAGTGACCAAGCCCACCTACGCACCCAGTGCCACCCAGCCGTCCAGCGTGGGCCTGAGCAGCTCCTTCCGGCCCCTGTCTGTCTCCTCCCCAGAGGCACCTTCTGTCCCAGCCTTCTGCCCTGTCTTGGAGAATGCGTACACTTCTCCAGTGATCTCTTCTCATTGCCTCACCCAGGGCTTCTTCCAGACCCTCAACCAGTGAGCCTGTGTGTGTGTGTGGGGGGTGCTGCAGAAGCAGGCCTAGAGTTCCTGCTGCCCGGCGGCCCCACCACAGACAAGGGAGCGGTGGCCGCATACAGGGAATGGTGTTTGAGGTCTATGGTTCAGAAACAGGAAGGACTCCTAGCTCCAAGAACGGGGACCAGGCTCCAGAAGGCTAACGGCAACCCCCTCCAGAGCACAGGCTGCAGGGCTGGGGGGAGGTAAGTCACGAGGGACATGTGATCAGAACCGGTAGGACTTGTCACCTGGAAGCTTGTAAAAGCAGGAAGGGGTGGCAGGAAACCCGCAAGGACTACTTTAATCCTATCACATAGGGCCAAGTCAGGGAGTACTATTCCACTTTTTGCCATGGAAGAGATGTTTTTTTTTAAGGGCTGAAATGTAAACCTGGGTAGACTTTAGACTTTGTAAGCTGCCTGTATGCTTTCTGAATCACGGGAGAAAATTAAAATAAAGTAAAATGTAGTCTCTGTGATAATAACAAAAGACAGCAGGGGGTGGGGAGAAAAGCACAGAGTATGTAATTTTTTTTCCTAAAGCCCAAACATGGTAATCAAGAAAAAAAAAGGTAAATAGATTATATGGCCATAAAAAAGGATTTTCAATTTGTGTCAAAAGCCTCAAAGGCAAACTATACATTGTCGATTTGAGACACGTTTTAAATAAACTAACTGAAAAAAACAAATCTCAAAGTCAAGGGATGGCACAGAAAAATAGGGAGTCCTCGCTTTTCATGCATTTAACGTTCAGGCAGTCCACACGAACATGCACCGACATCTCAGAAACCATGAGTTTATACAGCAGCTGACTGCCAGCAAGCAGCTGCCAATCATGGCACCCCAGGTTTTGCACATACAGCAACTCGTCCAATTTGCTGGCCTATGCAATTGCTTGACTATTTAATTGCAGAGGCTCTCCAAGGGTGTTGGGGTCCCACGTAGTACTGCAAGAAGGGCGCCCCATAACCAAAGCTCAGGGTCCCAGCCCAGCTCCAAACGGCAGTCTTGATTTTATCTATATTATTTACTGGGCTTCTGAGTAATATCTGGCCTGAATAAAGGATTCAGCAGCATTTGAAACCCAGTGTTTAATTACATTGTGTTCTTATTGTTTTATAAACAAGTAAGAACGGAAAAATAAAATGTCTGACACCTGTGGGAAGAGCACAAGTCTCACATACACTTAAGAAATCCAGATGAATGTGGAGATCATCTGGTAGACCCACAGAAGCCAATCTTGAGCTCCGAAAATTGAATTTGAGGCAGTCAACTGTGTGTTTGGAAAGAACAAAACCAAAGAACATCCATGGAATGTTAGAAATTGCCTAGGAAGTGTGTGGAATATTGAGCTCTTGAGGGGCAGAATTCTTTGGAACATGCAAATATCCAGCTCAACTTTCAAATAACACTCTGCCTTCATTACAGGCTTCCAGAAACATTGAAATGAGAAAGTAAGGTTACCTGACTTAGAAACACAAAAGAAAACATATGTACTTTCTGCAATTTCAGGTCATTTAACAGGTCAATGAAAACTACCTTTCAAATATGGAAGGTAAAGTCATAACAATGATATAACAGTCACACATATTCACATTAGGGATAATAAAACATCCAAAAATGGAGAAAATAAGAACATATTTTCCAGAATCTTCTCAGTCCTAAGAACATCATATAGGCAAAGTAAAGGATAAACATACTTCAAATTGAGGCAACATACTTAACAGAAAATGAGAGATAAATGATGCTCATTTCATCAATATTAGGTTATACTGCCCCCAAAGCACTAATCAATGTAGTAAAACAAACAAAAAAGATAAATGTTGTAAACTATTAGAACGAAATTAAATTACGATCATTTATAGATTTTCATCATTCTTTCATCATTCTAGGAAAATCAGAAAGATGGAAGGAAAACCTAATAAAACTAAGTATCTTTAGATCAAAACCTATGTCTTATAAACAAGTAGTCATCTTACTTTAAAGACCAACAAAACAATTTACAAAATTGATTATATTAAGCACAAAAGAGACATCAATCAATTCCCCCAAGTAGAATTTATATATCCACATTTTCTAGCCATAATAAAATATAACCACATTTGAATTAAAAAGCACACATGACAACACATGACCCAAATAAATTAGAAAGGGAGCTCTCTCATGCTGAACCTCATTGTGATGTGTAATAACAATGCACCGATTTTAAAAAGTGAGCTCCAGTTTTTTCTCATTTAATTAGGACAATAACTTCATCTAAGAACAAGAAGCAATGAAAATCAGCATTACAAGTATTTTAAAGTGAAAAGACTACATATGAAGACCTATGAAATGCAGTCAAAATTGCAACCAGAGGCAAATTCATGCCATGAACTATTTTTCATTATTAAGGAAGAATTGAAACAGTAGGGAATATATAGACAGAATTATAAAACAAGCGTAAGGAAAGCAGAAGGAGGTAATCAATAAAGATAAAGGCAGATATTATTGAATTTGAACAAGCACGCACACACACATAAAAAAGTTGAATTGATAAATTATTCCAAGGACCAGTTCCTTAAAAATCCCTCTAAAATAGACATTCCCCTAGCTCATTTAATAAGAGATAAAGTATACATATACAAATGAAGAATGACATACATGGTAAAATCATAGAAACAGGTAAAAATTGTATTATAGCAGAATAGTCTTTATAACTTCACAATTTTTTAAATCTCAGGAAATAGTTTTGTTGTTATTTTTTAGGATTAATAACAACAGTTCAAAGCCATTTCGAAGTACTCATTACATGTCATATATCATGCAAGGTACTTTATCTCATCATTCAAGGTTCTCATTTTAACCACTTATTATGTGAGAAAACGATTTACTTCCATCTTTAGCAAGCAGATAAATTTTCCCAAGGACATATGGGAAAGAATTTGAACTCAATTTATCTGATCCCAGTGCCTGCAGCTTTAACAGAGCTATATCAGAAAAGGAAGCAAAAATTCTAAAGATGTAGAAAATCCAAAGAATCCAACAAATTCAAAAGAAATAGAAAACGTTGTCAAAGACTTATCCCAGGAGAGTTATATAAGCGAATTTTATAAAGTTTCCATGGAATAGATCATTCAAATGATGTATGTATGGTACAGAATATAGAAAAAGATGGAATATTCTCTAATTGATTTTACTAATCTAGCATACCTTTGACACCAAAATCCAACAACAAATAGATTTGAAAAGTCCTAAATGCAATACTAGCAAAGCAGATCTTATTAAAAGAACAATATACGACAAGTAGAATTTTATCCAAAAGCATTTCAAATTTATGAAAGATTATGACAATTCATTGTATCAACAGTTCAGCAGAGAATAAGAATACAAATATTTTAGATATTAGAAATTCATTTCATAAAATTCTAGACCACTTCTGAGTTCAAAGTCATACATGAACTATGAATACTTCATTATTATTAGAAATCTAGACTGAAAAAATGATTTGTAATCATACTTAACAATGAACTAGAAACAAGACAAGATTTCTATTACCAATTTAATGTTTTAGAAGATCTAGCCAATGCTATAAGACAAGAAAGAGAAATTCACAAGATCAAATAAAAGCTTGTATTATATAGATATAAGTGACACTTTACCCAGAAATTCCAAAACACTCAACTAAAACCTTTTAGAGCAAATAAAATAATTCAGTGATACAGTCATCATAAATATATAAACACTTCCCTACCAGCTGTTACATCAGTAACAACCAATTCGAATTTATGAGGAAAATGGATCAAGTTCACAATAGAAGCAACACTTAATTCCTTGAAATAAACTTAATGGCAAATTGTCAAATGATTCATATATAAACAAAAATCTGCAAAATATCATGCAAAGCCTAAGTATCAAAATTGTCAGTTCTCTTTAATTTTTTCCAGAAAATCTATAGTGAACATTTTTAACTTCATAACATCACTAAAGTTCATCTGAAAGAACAAATAAGTGAGACTAATCAAGAAAATCTTTAAAAATAAGAATGAAAGAAGACCTTCACTGCTAAATAATAACGCATTATGCTAATACAGTATATTAAAACAAAGCAATACTGGCCTAAAAAATAGCAAACCAATGGACTAATGGAAAGCCAGAAAAAGAACCAAAACTATAAAACTGTCTACCATGTGGGAATGGGACAAATAGTTAATTCTCATAATAATGAAATAGGTGGATTAAAGATTCAAATATAAAAGGTGAAAGAAGTAGAAAGAAATAAAATTGATTATATGAGTTCCATCTGGGAAAGGCCTTTAGCAGAAAGTGAAATGCAAATGAAGAAGCTGCAAGAAAAAATTAGTGATAGATTCTTAGAACACACCAATTTTAAAAGCAAAATAATGAAAAGCTCTGCAAACAAAATGGAATAGCAAATGAAAAACCATGTGTATGTTGGGGGGAGGGGTGGTAACATATGATAGAGTTACTATCCCTTGCCAAAATGGACTTACAAAGTTAAAAAAAAGAGATGAACACATCAATAGAGAAAAGGGGGAATGACTTCCAGTTCATCTGGTGAACTAATGCAGATGTTCACCTGTCTTCTTGCTTGAACCTGTGCCAAGTGAGGGTAAAGAGATGTTCATTCTGAGCTTCTGCATTCAGGGACAAAGACAAGAGGAGAGGAACATCAAATGCTCCGTGAGGAAGTGAGGAAGGCCAAGGTAAAACCCAGGCTGTTCATGGAGCTCACATGTTTGTCAGGAATTAACAGCAACATCTGGATGTGGCAGGAAAAGCTGGGTCCATGTAGAAAAAGTGGTTGAAAGACTGATAAGAGAATTTCACACTCCTCACCTAGTGTGCGGAGCCTTCCCCAAGCCTGAGAACATGCTGAAAATGTATGAGTTGGAGAAGGTAACAGGTACCCTTGAGGATGAGGGATCCAAATCAAAGAGAGGAAGAAGACAGAATTTTATCAGTTGGATGTCAAGAACCCCATTTAACCCTCCCCATAGCAGCCAGAAATATACTGTCTAGGCAGAAAAAGAAGAACCTACTTCAGAGCCTCTCTGAACAATATTTATAGAAAATTACTAAAAATGATGAAATCTGGGGATCCCTAATGAAACGAGCAACTAGCTCACTCGATAATAATGTCCAAAGTTCACAAGGTTAATCATATGCTGGGAGCTCTCAAATAGCTTGTTAACGTGTGTGTGTGTGTGTGTGTGTGTGTGTGTGTGTGTGTGTGTGTGTATGTCTGATGTCTGTATCTTTATATCTTTCCATCACCAGGGAGGTCAACAAAACACCTACTATGCAAGCTAGAGACACATACAGTATGAAATCTAAAAAAAAAAGTACAGAAAAAAGCCTGGAGACTTTAGGAAGAAGAGAATCTCAGAAAGCCTATCTTCAATATTATCAGAGTTATCAAGGAAGCAATTATATCCATGAAACACAATGTTATAGAAAAATATTTAAAGAATAATAACAAAAATTAAATAATAACAAAAATTAACAATAATAACAGAAATTAAAACAGGTTAACAGAAGAAAGACAGGAAACTCAGAGAACAAAGTTAAGAGAGAAAAATCAGAGGTAAGATATGGGAATATTAGTGAGCCAGTCAAAAAGGCTCAGTGTATGATCAAAGTGCTAATATGAAGAGATGTGAGGAAATTAACCAAGCAATTGTTTAAGAAAAAATTCTAGAACAGAATTTCCTGGGATGTAGCTCAATGGTTGATCACATGCCTAACATGTGCTGGGTTCAATCCCCAGCACTACAAAAAAAGAAAAAATAAGAAAAAAATTCTAGAACAGAAGAACATATGTTTTTAGACAACAACAACAAAAAAAGTCCTGGAAAAGTGAATGAACATAGATCCACATCAAGACACAAACACATGAAGTCTTGAAATAATGGAAAACAATGAGAAAATCCTACAACTTCAGGTAAGGTTGAAGAATCACAAAGGCTTAAGACTCCTAACTAAAAGCCCTGGAAGCTAGAAGACGATGAGGTTTGCTTTCAAAATCTGAGGGAGCAGGGAGTCCCAACTTAGAATTTTATACCCAGCCAAATTATCAATGGTCAGGGTAGACCTTTTCCTATTCAGATGTGAAAGGTCTCCAAAAATTTACCTCCCATGAACTCTCTCTCCTGAAACTGCAAGAGATATACTCTAGTTAAATAGAGAAATAACCCCAAAAGAATGGTAACATGGAATCTGGACAATAAGAGAAAACCCCAAGACGGTGGCAAGAAGCCTACCAGTCAATCAGCCCAGGACAAAACAGACAAGAAGGCTGTTTTTTCATCTTCAAAGGGATAAGACATATTTAAGAAAAAAATTAAAGTAATATATTTGAACATATGGAGAAGCTTGGGATAAACCTGAGCTCCGCTCAGAAAAAACTAACCAACCAATCAGAATATATCACACATATATACAAGATTAAGTATTAACTAACTACAGGAGAACAACAATTGTGAGAGGTAAATAATTATACTGCTTCACTGCTCAGCTTCTAAGAGGGTTTATGCTCTTATAGTAATGTAAACTCTTGAGTACTGATCAAGCCCAAACTGTGAAATACATATATACCGAGAGGATGTGAGGGTGAAGCTCAGGGCATATGTAAAATAGTTAAATCCTTGTCTTTTCCAGTAGAAAATTCAAGATAATGCCTACGCTTAAAAAAATATATAAAGAAAAGAAAATGGAGAAGTAGAGAAATAAGAATGTTACTTAGAATTATGGATGTAAATGTCAAGAAAATCAGTTAAAGGAGTTACAAGCTGTTGTTTCTACGGTGCAGAAAATTCGGGTGGAGCTCGGGATGGTGGGAGGGCTCATGCTTCTATGACAATCTTGCAGAACAATTTGACTCTTAAAATGATGTGTATGCATGCCTTTGACAAAAATAAAAACTAAATGAACAATGAAAAGTGCAGAGAACCTGAGCTGACAACTCAGATACAAATAACCCAAAAAGAAATGGGGGGAATGTTCCATGCCACAGGTAACAAAAGCACTGCAAATGAAAGAAGCAAAATGTCATGTTTTGACAAATCGGCAAAGGTTAAAACTTTGATAATTCTCAGAGAAGCAGGCACTGCTCAAACTAATTCTGAGAATGTGAGTTGGTATAAAGTTTGTGGAGGGCAACTGGGCCAAAATGCCTTCTTGCCTTCTGACTGGCACCACTCTGTTTTTAGAATGGACTGCAGGAGATGAACCAGAGAGGTGAAGATGAACAAAGATGCAACAAAGATGCGTGCTCCAACTGACGTCATCTAAATACCAACAAAAGCAAACCAACTGAGCTGATCAGGACGGGTTCTATGGAACCATTAAAGAGCACAAAATTACATAATGGCAAGGAAGATGTTCAGGATATAGTCTTCAGCTAGGTGAAGAAAACAGAATGGCATCGATGAGTTCAATTAAACGTGTGTGTGCAGGCGCGCGCGCGCACACACACACACACACACACACACACACTCATAACTTATAGAAATAAACAAGAGCCAGAGGCTAGTCACCAAATGTTGGCAGTGGTTATCTCCGAGTGGTGGGACCAGGAAGATTCTTATTCTTCCATCTGTTTTTTTTTTTTTTTTTTTTTTTTCAGTATTTGACAGGCTTTTGCAAGAAGCGTGAACTTCTTAATGAGAGAAACATTGTTTTTTTTTTAAATTATGTGTGAGACATTTTATTTATTAGCTTAAGATCTACGATGGGAAAAATCCTCATGGTGCCTGATTATTATGTCCTCCATGATTGCAATCAACAAATGAAATGCCATTGTTGGCAGAATTTTTAACAGACACGCTGGGCAGGGGACTGAAAGCAACCCTGCACTCCAACTCAAGCTGCCAGAAAGGACACTGGTGTCTGGTCAGCATGCAGTCAACATGGCCCTTACCTTTTGGGTAGAACCAGAGTCCGGGAACTTCTCTGGACAGCCCTGCTGTCCACTCTGAGAAGCGGCTGCCAGGCAGGGCCCAGCCTCTGCTCACCAGCGCTCCGGGAGCAGCGTATGCATGTATTCTCGAAGCTTCCACACACACTCTCGCTCATCTCTGCTCACCCATCATCTTTGTGTACCCAACACCAAGTCTGGCCCTTGATACAGGCACACCGCGTTGTAGAGTATAACCAGGAAAAGCAGAGCTCACCCGCTTCGCCGACACCGCGCCCCTTGCCACCATCCGCCTGGGAAGCCTGGGGCTGAAGTGGCCACGCCTGCGCAGGCTCCGTGCAGAAGGACCTTCCAAGAGAAGAGGGGCGAGTCACAAAACGAGACCCCAGCCGTTCTGAACAACAGGGTCAGGGGAACTCGTAAATACTCATGGAGCGAGGGCTGGGGGCGTGGCCTGTTGGGTTGGGTGAGACCTGGCTCTGCAGGGCATGGGGGGTGGGGGCAGGTCTGGGGTGGGACTGGGGGTGTCAGGGAGATTGTGCATTGGGGAATTAGGAGAATCTCAGTAAGGTAGAAGCGAGAGAGGAAGGAGAAAGAACAAAAGAAGAAAGAAAGAGAGAGAGAGAGAGAGAGAGAAAGAAAGAAAAGAAAGAAAGAGGGAGGGAGGGAGGGAGGGAGAGGGCTGGGAGGGACAGAGGGAGGGAGGGGAAGATAAGAATAAAGAGGAGGGGAGGAGAGGGGAGGGGCATGGATAACAGCAGGACAGTGTCTCCGCAGGCCCACAGGAGGTTTTCCACAGGGTCCATGCAACAGCAGAAAAGGACAAGGAGTGGGGAGGCCTGACCTCGGTGGGGCAGCTGGGAGGGAAGGAGGAGGAAAAACAGGATGATGTTCAGAACGCAGCACTGGAGGTGGAGGCAGGAAGTTGTGAACCACCCGCAGGGCTGGCCGGGTCATTTGAGATAAAGGAGGATGTGCAGATTTGGGTAAGTCGTTCAACGCACTCAGGTTTAGTCCGGCTGACTGACTGCTATTCTGATTACTATCACTATTATTATTATTGTCGTTGTTGTTACTTTGGGGCACTGGGGATTGAACCCAGTAGCTTCTACCTCCAAGCTATACCCCCAGTCCTATTTTATTTCTTTAATTTTTTGCGGTATTGGGGATTGAACCCAAGGGCATTCTACCTCTGAGCTATACTCCCAGCCCCATTTTTTATTTTATTCTTTAGTTTGAAACAGGGTCTCACTAAGTTGCAGGGAGCCTTTCACTAAGTAGCTGAGGCTGGCCACGAACCCGGATCCTCTAGCCTCAGCCTCCCAAGTACTGGGATTACAAGTGTGCGCCACCATGCCCGGCTTCATTTCTTATTTTGAAACAGGGTCTCACTAAGTTGCTGAGGGTCTTGCTAAGTAGCTGAGGTTCTCCTCAAACCTGTGATCCTCTTGTGTCAGCCTCCCAAATACTGGGATTAAAAAGGAGGCTCCACCACGCATGGTTTACCACCATGACTACTGTCCTTGACCTCAACATATAGAGAGCGGGCTGGCTAGGGTCTTTCTCTCCTCGCTCCAGTCTGGCCTGGTCTAGGAGTGGTGCATACGCCTGTGGGATTCTCCCTGGAACTCACGGCCACGGGGCCTGCTCCCGAGGGGCCGCCCTCCCTCCCTCCTGGGGACGCATGCTTCTCGGGCTCTGATGCCCACTGGGGTTCCGACAGACCCGCCGGGGAAGGAAGGCCACAGGGCCCACTGCTCACCGACGGTATGCAGCCCTCCACGGACACTTGTCCAGCACAAGCGAAGGACACCAGCTTCCCCTTCAGAGGAGGGTCCCGATGATGTCTCCAGGGACGTGAGCTGGGATGTCTCCCCTGGCAGAGAAAAGAAAACAGTCAAAAGAGAACCAGAGACCCCCAAACTTCCTTCTCCTGAAGGGCAGCCTGGTTCAGAGCCAGCGTTCACAGCCAGCGTCCAGGAAATGGGCGCCGAGGGCCTGGTCTGCAGGGCGGTCTCAGCCTTTGCTTCTCCGCGCAGGAAGGAAGACAGGACTTCTATACAGAGCAGAGCACACGGGGTCACAGCTGCCTGGGGCCGGATGGTGGCCGCCTGGGGACAGCTCTACCTCCCAGTCCTCAGTTTCCCTGTCTGCACGATGAGGTATTGGCAACCCTCTCCTCTCCGGAGCTCAGGTGCCAGGCCCACCTACTGCTCACACACCGTTCCCACGAACTCCAGGGCCTGCTCGAGCTCCCCAGCCGTGGGAGGACTTCACACTTTGGGCAAGAGCTTCTCAGAGGGGCTGATGGGGGGGATCGAACTCATCAGAGAAGCAAAACCGAACCGTGGAACGCTGCCTCTCCACAGCTGAAGGTGTGTTTTCAATTTTCCCTTCTCGGAGAGGAGGCCCCAGCGACCCCCGAAAGCCAGACTCAGCTCTGGCTAGTGGCCACGGGGGTTTCAAGTTTTGAAAGAGGCCTTTCGCAAAACGTTCAGACCGACTGCCCACATCTTGTGCAAACTTCCCAGTGGAGCGAGATTTATTTAAGAAGGAATAATATCCCCGTGTTCATGTCCCTGACTGAAAACATGCTCCGTCCCGGGCAATTTCGAGGATTAAGGTTACATGTCTCCTAATGAGTCGCAGGCGGAAGGCAGAGTGCAGTTGGCGGCAGCGAGAGGGAAGCAGGCCTCCCAGGGAGGAGGTTCTGCTCCCCATGCCAGAGCCCCGATCTCTGCCAGGGATACAATTTGCCCCCAGCAAGGCCTTACAATCAGCCCTTTGTGCACGCACTCATTTCTGCATTCCGCCAGCATTCCCGGCGGTCAGGCCCGCTCCCAAGGTTCTGGTGTAGACAGTGCAGAGGGAGGATCTGACCCAAGACCCAGCCCCTCCTGCCAGGGAGTTCAAGGTCAGCTTGGGGTGGCAGCCATCTAAACAGATGATGAAGGAGGTGCTTTGGAAGACAGGTCAAGTTCTTGGCTAAGGAACAGTTCAGAGAGAGAGAGAGAGAGAGAGAGAGAGAGAGAGAGAGAGAGAGAGTGTGTGTGTGTGGTGTGGGTAGGGGGGAGATTAACTGGGGGGTAAAGGATGCAGACGCACCTGCACGAGTCTCAGCAGGGCCTTCAGGATGGCGTCCAGGGTGCAGGCGGTGGAATGGGAGCCCTAGGGAGTCTTGAGGGTGGGGCTAAGGAGCTGGGGCCTCCTCCTGGGGCCTGCTGGACCTGAGAGAGGGTCCTGGGGGCATGGGGCACGCCAGGGAAACTTCACTGAGCACCTAACAAGGCCTCATTGAAGTGGAGCAGGGGAGATGGCCTGTTCTGAGGTCGACGCCGACCCCAGCTCAGAGATGCTGGTACTGGCGTAGCCATGGTGGTGCTGACAGAAGAATGGGGAGCACAGACGCATGGGCTCCCAGGAGATGCTGAAGGGGCAGGTGGACACTTTATCGGATGCTGGACGGCGGAGGCAGGTCTAGGGAGAAGACAGGGATGAAGCCCGAAATGCCACATACTCCGTGGCCAGGTTGCCTGGAGAACGCTGCGGTGCATTAGCGAGCGAACCGTCTCTCAGCAACACCCTGAGGAGCCAGGGTCAGAAAGCAAGGGGCAGCTCCTGTTCTGTTCTACCTTTAGTTTGTCATCCTGTGAAATGTCCAGGAGAATGACTTCTCAGTTGACCAGAGAAGGTGGGACGCTCCGCAGAGCCGTCTTTAACGAGCAGGGGGTGGAGTGCGGTGCAGTGTTTGGCTGGTGGCAGCTCAAAGTGATAACCAGGCAGGAGCCCCCAAATCCACTTAGTTCTCTTTCCTCTGTGGAGGTGCAAAGAGTCCCCTGGCTGGATGCCAGGGAGCCAAAGCCAGTGGCAAACTCCAGCCATGGTTATAGCTTTGACCTTTCAGTCCCTCCTCAAGGTTAGGTAGTGAAGCCAAGGAGACCCATGGGGGTTGGGACCAGCCCGGAGAGGGCAGATTAACAAACGTCCCAGCACTTTACAGCGCTTACCACCAGCGCAATTCACTGATTTTGCCTGGATATTTGTTTAACTTGGAGCTCACCAAGGGCAGAGGTGGCCTCTGTCTTATTTCTTGCTATTTTTACAGAGCCTCTGACACATGGAAAAGACCCACTATTTTTTTTTTTTTTAATAAATGAAAGAATGCATGAGTGATTAATTCGCCAAACATTTCCTGATGCCTAGAACTTCAGTAGGCTGTGAGGACGCCAAAAGAGGACCCTGTTCTCAAAAAGCACATAGACCTTTAGGAGCAAATGGCAGCTCATGATTAATAATGTGATGTAGGCTCTGTCGGGGGAAGAGGGGACGAATCAGTAGGAAAGGATGGATTTATAGAAAGGGCTGTGTGAGCTAAGAGGGCGTGAGAGTGAGCGACTCCACGTTAGCCCAGAGCAAGACTGAGAAGTACGTGCAAACTAGACTCCACCAGACGTTGCTGGAGGCTGTGGGTGGGCAGGCTCCATTCACCCAGGGAATTCTGGGAAAGAGTGAGAACCTAACTCCATCCCCCTGTACCTGCAGACACTTACCAAGCAAATCTTAGACTCCAGCCTGAGCCCAAGCTCAGCATTAGAGGTTCCACCTGCCAAATATACGGCCTGGACTCTTCCCATGAGGAACTAGAGCTCATCCAGGCAGAAAACAGTCACACCAGAGGAGTGCAAAATTAGGAAGAGAAGTGTATCTGATTTGATGTGAAGTAGGAGGGCCGACAGCTTCAGCCACCAAGAAAGACGCTGCACCCCACATCAGATGGCCAAGCACCGGGTCCATCGGAAGGAGGCAAGACTGAGAGCGAGAGATGGAATCCAGGGTCAGGAACCAGCCAAGACAAGAAGAGGAAAAGGGATGGTTGGCGCTAAGCATACGGTGGTGCCGGATGGGTCTTTGTTGAAAGAAGCGGGGAAAGGAAGGACAGAGGGCTGAGAAGTAGGTCTTGGGCAGGTGCCCCAGGCAGAGTGGAGGTGGTGTCTGGGCATGTTATGGTGCCTTAAAGGTACATAGGCTGGCTTGGCATCCTTGCCAGAGCTTAGGCGAACTCTCCAGTCTTGTGGAATGGGAAAACTGGAATATCACCTCCATTTGGGAGCTTTTACATAAATGCAGTTGAAGTCAACCAACGGAAGAGCTACTTGGGGTGGAGAAGAAGAAAGATAACACGGAACCTTTCTGAGGCATCTGTTTCCTCCCAGGATACAGATGATAGGTACGTGACATGTATTCTGCCTTCTAAAGACCCTTGTAAGAAGCTCTTGTTGAAAAACACAAGCCGGTCAGGTAGGTGCCCTTAACCTCATCCCACAGATGAGGCTGAGGCTGAAGGTCAAGAGATGTCGCCCATTTAACCCAAAGCCTCACCAGGAGAAACAGAGAGGAATTTGGTTTGCTTGGGAAGGCAAGGAGTAGGCTCACGCACTAGAGGCATAAAAAACAAGCCTGGGTTATTTTCGATCTCCTGTTTTGGCAGAGACCAGAGCAGCTTTCGGGAAGACCCAGGGCTTCCATCTCACCATGCCAAGCCAGCGTTGCCCAAGGATGGGCCAGCACCCAGGGCTGTCAGAACTGCCAGGGTTCTGTCTCACTGTCTGGCACAGGAAGCTGGACTCCGGGAGCATCTGGACTCGACTGGGAGGGTGCCAAGGCCCACGTGACACAGAACCTACTTACAGCTCCCAGGCCGGGCCGGTTCCACAAAAGCACATGTATTTTTAGTGACTAGCTCATTCATTCAGGAATAATTTACTGGGCGCCTACGCGGCTCAGGGCTGGGCAGGCGCTAGGGATACAGAGAAGAATCTGCCCCGCTTCCCCGCCCTCCAGGCACTTCAGTTCAGTGATGACCATGTAAACAGACACCCATGGCAGAGTAGGATGGGTGTCGGGCTGAATTCCTTCTCCCGCAGTGTGAGGCTGGGGCGTGGCTACTGTCTTGGGAACAGTCCCAGCAAGAGCAGCAGGGAGGTCATTCATTCATTCCTCGCACGTGGACGGCTGACTCAGTACTGACTCATTCATTCATTCACTTAATTTGTTCCTTGACTAGAGACTCCGTGACACGTTTGCCCGCTAATCCATTCTTTCATTCATTCATTGCAATATATCCATCCATCCATCCATCCATTTGCCTATTCACTTGTTAATTTAGCACTCCGTTCACGGACTTATTTATTCAGTAAGTATTTTTCCTCTTTCGTTGGTCTACTCCCTCATTCGCTCACTTGTTTTAACGTATTTATTCATTCATTCACTTGGGTACTTATCGCCTCATTCCCTCATTGATTCCCACACTAAGTCATTGATTCACTGATTCCCTCTTTCCTAATAGACTCTGCCTACCATTCATTCACAACCCATTAGGGATTCGCCACTTTCATTCATTCACTCACCGGCCCTGTCTCTCACCCTGTCTCGCGTGTATAAACTTGTTTACTAACACACAGACTCTTCTGCTCACCAACTCGTAATTCATTCACTTTTTGATTATTTGCATAATCCATCACAGTTTCATGACTTACTCCTTCCTGTGTTTTTCAAAGACTCATTCATTCACTAACTCACTGCTCCATTCATTCTTTCACCGGTTAGTGATTTATTCACCTATGCACTCAACAGGTATTCCTGAGTGTGCTGTATGTGTTGGGCACAAAGGCAGGAATGCTGAGTCAGGGGCCCGTGGTCCATGAAGCTCACAGCCTGGTGTGTTGGACACCAGCTTTTCCATAGCATCTGAAACTTAAAACTGAGCTGAGGGGCCTTCTGTGCTTCTGCAAAGCCCCTCTGCTTGCGCCATTATACTGAATTGTTATATTTAGAAGTAGGTCTCCATCCAGTCCACAGAGATACTTGAAGACTTATCAAATTCATACATGAACTCCATGCCTAACAAGGCATGGAGCATGACAAGGATTACTGTCAGTGGTCGTTGAGTTTAAATACCGAGGCATTTTATATCAGTATTAACGTTAGTAATTAACATCAGTGATTTGTATCAGTATTTTGTCACTCTCTCAGATACCAAGTGCCAGAACATTGAAAAATATGAGGAGCCGGGCGTGGTGGCGCATGCTTGTAATCCCAGCATTCGGGAGGCTGAGACCGGAGAATCCGGGTTCGCGGCCAGCCTCAGCTGCCTAGTGAGGCACTCCGCAACTTAGTGAGACTCGGTTTCAAAATAAAGAATAAAAAATAGGGCTGGGGGTATAGCTCGGAGGTAGAATGCCCCTGAGTTCAATCCCCAGTACCACAAAAGAAAAAAGAAAAATATGAGGTATTGGAGCCTCCTACCCAAATCTGCAAATAAATAAGCTCACTAGAATTTGTGCCTGAGATAGAGAAAAAGATAATCCATGTAAATACCATGAAAAAAACACCTAAACGATTGCAGGGTACGTGTAGAATGGTACTATATTCTATAAAATATTAACACAAAGAGTAAAAGATTCATGTTTCCTTTTATGGATGTCATTAATGTAGAATGGTAATTAAATCATTATCCTGGGAAGATGAGGGAAAGGGGAGGTTCTGAGGTGAAATTGACAAAATTATGTTATGTGAATGTACAAATATATAACAATGAATACATGATTATATATAACAATTATATATAATTATAGCACACCAATAAAATATAAATAACTAAAAAGTAAAATTTAAAAATTAACAAACAAAAACATGACCCATAAAAGAAAAACAAAACAAAAAACTCACAATCCTCCATTCTAATGGCCATAATTTGCAAGCTTCTAATTTGCTTTTTTATAGACTGATTTACTAAATAATGATAATTCTGTGAACCCACAAACTATGAGAAAAAGAATCACATGTTATACATTAAAAATCAATTTTTAACATGTGAATCTGACTTCTTTATACACAGAAGTAACGAAGTAACTCTTTTTGGTTAAATAGATTTCAGTGAAGCAAAATTGAGTTGATCCTAATTCTTGTTTCATGAAAAATTTTATCGCTGGAATAGTCTTTGTCATTTTAATTTTCTATAAATAATGCGCTTTTTCTAATGTATTAACATAGTCAATCACCCATTTTCAAAAACAAAAAAGCATCTACAGCCAATCAAGAAGAGAAGACATTGATGGATTTAAATCTTTCTACAGATTCCTTAAAGAGAGTAAAATAGCGGACCCAAGTTGAAAAAAAATCTGTTTCATGACATAATCTCATGACTAGTCATGAGTTAGACACTGTATTTACTAGAATTTTTTATACTTAACTATTCATTTATTTTTATCAAAATAATAAAACCCAACAGAAACACCATTTACCCAAGAACAAGGTCTTTGACTAAGACTCGAATCTACCATCTCTAGTCTAAGGAGATGGCCTACACCTATTCTTAAGCAGATCTCAGTTTGGCAAAATGAATCAACCATGATGCTTGTAGGACACATCCTTATTATTGGTCCATGTGGGGGAAGAATGCATTTTTAAAAGAATTTCTATTCTTTCAATATTAAGCGATCTCATTGGAATGAGATCTCATTGAAAAAATTCTTGCTATTTCATTATACCAGAGCTACAAAATTCCTGTTAAACTTATGTACTTAATTACTTATTATCATATTCACTGTTTGGATATTATGTCCCAATGTTTATACTTTTATTGATGCATAATAATGATATATTGTAGTGAAATTCAAAGTAATTTTTTGATCACATGAAGTCAATTTATTTTTTTATTTTTATTTTTTTGGTGGTACTGGGGATTGAACCCAGAGGCATTCTACCTCCTAGCTACACCTCTAGCCCAATTTTATTACTTATTTGGAAACAGGGTCTCACTAGGTTGATAAGAGTCTCATTACTTGCTGAGGCTGTCCTTGAACCTGTGATCCTCCTATCTCAACCTCCCAAGTACTGGGATTGTAGGCATGTACCACCACGCCCAGCCTATTCTTTTTAAATTATAAATAATGATCATCTATAACAAAAAGAAAAAATCTCAATGTATTACTTACCCCAATCAATACTGCCCTTCACCACAGAGGTAACGGAAGATCTTCATTTTTGAATAGTGATGAAACAGTCAAGGTGTGCCCCTTCTGAGAGAGTACAAAACAGATGCATGTGTGTATATATATACATATATATATATATACTATCTTCACCATTGGTTCATGTTTTCACACATTCATTTGGTTAACTATGTATTTATTTATTTAACTTATTTTTATAATGAATCAAATACCCAGGAGTCCACAGCAAACTAAGAGCAGAATATTAGCCACTGGTCATTTCTACCCTGCCACTTCTTACACGAAGTGGCAACAACTTTAACCTGTTCTCCCCCTCTAATGCACCATAGGATTTAAGAATTGAATGATTCATAGTCCTTCCCTCATAATATAGACACAAAAATTGGTCCATGTTTTGACCTCTTTTTCTTTCTGCATTGAATATACTGATTCTTTGATTTATTCACGAATGACACACAATCAATACCTATGAACCCTCACAAACTCCAGAAGTAGATTCATCATCTTCCCTAACAGACATGAGTTCTTTGTTTTCAACATGCCTCAGTTATTCAAAAACCCACACTGGTCCATTCTAATGGCCATGACATGCATGCTTCTAATTTACTTTTTCATAGACTGGTTTACTAAATAATGATTCATTCCATGAACCCACCAAAATATGAGAAGTTGATCATGGGAGGACTAGGGAGAAGCTCGCCAAGTGCTGTGTGCACCTATGTCGTGCTCACCATGAACTACACTATGAGGTGAGACTATAATGCACCAATAAAGTATTGAAAAAAATTTTAAGATGGTTGATCACAATTTTCATTCAGATGCATTCCATCAAACCATCGGCCCATTGTAGGCCCTCCTGCAGTTAACATGAACAACACTGAACAGCCATGACCTGGCTGTCCTCCCCTAAAACTAGAACCCCCCAAAAATAAAAATAAAAAAAAAAATAAAAGTAGAGCCCCGACTTCCTGATTCAGAAATGGCCTGGATCTAACCCAGAAGGATGTTCAAATAACCAGGAGACATTTAACTTTGGAAAATTAATGAAAAGCAGAGGGTTTTTACTTCCCGTTTATATTTCATTTGTGTTAAATTGGATTCATTTTGGTTCATAACACATTCTCATCATAAGCCGATACATGGCCTCCTAAAAGTTAATTATCTTTTGTAATAATACAGTGGAAACCATGAACTAATGACCCAGACCAAGAACCTTATTACTTACATGATATGGTGTTCTCCTTACCCAGAGGCATACGGCACGGATCTTCATGCTTGGAGAATAATTTAATCAGCTGTGGGATCGCATCCTGTGGAACAGGAAGAGGAAACGGGCCAGGGAAGAGCCTGGACCTAAGCTTCATTTGGTGAGCATGAGACTCCAGCGCAGAAATTAATCATACGTGATGATTTATCTCACATTCTTGTCTCTGCCTCATGAAAAAGTCTCCATCCTATTAATTAATGGGTGCAATTAATTATCCATTTTAATCCTATGAACATACTTCAATGAACCACCCAGCAGAAGAAGTATGAACATCATAGACGCTGTGTCCCTGACCCAAAGTGCTAAGAGCATATGGTTT
>PVLC010020942.1:0-14895 GCA_004027655.1 Graphiurus murinus
TTTTTTTTTTTTTTTTTTTTTTTTTTTTTTTTTTTTTTTTTTGCGGTACTGGGGATTGAACTCAGGGGCATTCTACCTCCGAGCTACACCCCCAGCCCTATTTTTTATTCTTTATTTTGTTGCGGAGTGCCTCACTAGGTAGCTGAGGCTGGCCTCGAACCCAGATCCTCTGATCTCAGTCTCCCAAATGCTGGGATTACAAGCGTGCGCCACCACGCCCGGCTCTATTTATTATTTATTTGTGGTACTGGGGATTGAACCCAGGGGCATTCTTTTTTTTTTTTTTTTTTTTTTTGTGGTACTGGGGATGAAACCCAGGGGCATTCTACCTCCGAGCTACGTCCCTAGCCCTAATTTTTATTCTTTATTTTGAAACAGGGTCTCACTAAGTTGCAGAGGGCCTCACTAAGTAGCTGAGGATGGCCGGGAACCCGGATCCTACTGACTCAGCCTCCCAAGTACTGGGATTACAAGCGTGTGCCACCACGCCCAGCTAACCCAGGGGTACTCTACCTCCGAGTTACACCTCCAGTCCTACTTTTTTTTTTATTCTTTATTTTGAAACAGGGTCTCACTAAGTTGCAGAGTGCCTCAGTAGGTAGCTGAGGATGGCTTCGAACCCGGATCCTCCTGTCTCAGCGTCCCAAATGCTGGGATTACAAGCGTGCGCAACCACGCCCAACTCCTATTTTTTATTCTTTATTTTGAAACAGGGTCTCACTAAGTTGTGGAGGGCCTCACTGAGTAGCTGAGGCTGGCCCCAAAACTGCGATCCTCCTGTCTCAGCCTTCCAAGTACTGGTATTACAAATGTGTGCCACCACACCAGGTTCACTTTTTTTTTTAAATATTTTTGTGTGTGTGTGTGTGTGTGGTACTGGGGATGGAACCCAGGTGGCTTCTACCTCCAAGCTACACCCCACAACCTATTTTTAATTTTTATTTGGAAACAAGGTCTTGCCAAGTTGCTGGGAGCTTCACTAAGTTGCTGAAGCTGGCTTCAAACCTGTGATCCTCCTGCCTCAGCTTCCCAAGTACTAGGATTACAAGTGGGCACCACCATGCCTGGCTCACTTTTATTTTTTAATTTTAATTTTGGGGGGAGGGGCTGAGAGCATTCCTTGTTCTTTTCACACTGCCAGAGCCAGCAGTTCCCCCACCGGAGTCCATCAGGGAGGAGGCGGGTCTGCAAGCTTTGCCTAAAGGCACAGGGCACACTTCAAGAGATCCTGTGCTGGGTGCCACCGAAGCTGGCATTCACTTTAACAGGCTGGGTTTGGTACCTCAGACTCGGCAGATAAGGAAAGATCTTGGAAAAGGACAGAAGGATAGGGCTCTGGGGCTTTACAATGGTCCAGAGGCCACCTGCCCGCCCGATGCTGCCTTCTGCCCAGAGAGGGCAAGTCCACAGGAGTCTGTGAAGAAAGCTCCTTGCACACCTAAAACTGCTCCACAGTTTAAAGACTCCATTATTCATCCGATCTGACCTGACAAACTCAGCTGAAGGAAGTTGACTTTCTTCCCAGCCGGGTAGTGGCAGATGTAAACTTTACCCCAAGTCTACTGGGGCCCACACCCAGCCCTCTTTCATAACAGGGTTAGCAAAGTGCTATCCTGCACACACAGTTCAGCTGTTTTCCCAAAACTGGGCATAGCTGTATGTTAGCGTGTTTAGTTCACTTTAAATGGAAACCTGAAGCTGGGTGTGGTGGTGCACACCTGTCATCCAGGTACTTGGAAGGCTGAGATCACACGTTTTGAGACTAGCCTTAGCAACTTAGCCCCTGAGGTCAATCCCCGGTACCAAAAAATAAAAATAAAAATAAAATAAATGGAAAGCGGAATTGAAAGTAATTTTTTTTCCTTTGTTTTGTTTTGTGGTGGAGATTGAACTCAGGGGCATTCTACCTCCCAGCGACCCCCCACCCCCAGCCCTTTTTATATTTTATTTTGAAACAGGGTCTCACTAGGTTCCTGAGTCTCGCTGATAAGGTAGAAGAGAAAGAATAAAATTTAGGTAGAAAGGAGACATTGGGAAGGAAAGGAAAAATACAATTTTAAAATCTGCAGAGTTCATGATCTTACTCCACCCTATAGGGTGTGTCAGGTCTTAGGCTGAAGTCTCAGTGGGCCCACACCCTTACTCCCCTGGATCCCTGCCCCACCTGAGACTCCTGAGGTCCAGGAGGACAAAGGTCAGACCTCAGTCAGTGATCACCCCAGACTTCTTCTGTGCCCACCCCTTTTTAGGACGACCACCCATCGTGGAAACCTGAGAAAGAGGAGGTCCAGACTTCTTCTGTGCCCACCCCTTCTTGGGAGTTCTATATAAGGATTGAAAAGGCTGCAAAGAGCTCTCTTGCTGGTTTGGCCCTGAAAATCTCCGCTCACCTGTTTTTCTCCCTCGAGTCCCTTACTTTCCTAAATAAATCCCTGCCTGTTGTTCCTGACTGGCACGTGTTAAAATTCTTTTTATCACGGAGGCCAAGAACTCATGAGAGACTCCGTGTTGTCCCACGACATCGCTACGTTGTTGGTTGAGGCTGTCCTGAAACCTATGATCCTCCGGTGTCAGCCTGTGACAAGTCCTGGGATTACAGGCCTGGGCCACCACTCCCCTACACTCCTGGCTAGAAAGCAACTTTCTATGACTAGTGTTTGGAGAACAAACATCAGCTTGTCAGGAGGCCCCGGGTGAAAGGCACACCTTTCAACCGCACTGCAAGTGCTTCCTCTCTTTGGGCTCAGCTACAAGGAAAGCCTGCCATCGAATCCAGTTGCAGGAACAAGTTGATTGCTCTAGTCTGAGATTTAGCAAGGGAAGAATTATGCTGAGTCAATGTGACTAAACATCTGCTCTGGCCCAAGTCACCGTGAGTGGGCACTGTTTCACATCCAGGTAGACGCCTTACCAAAACACCACTACTGTTTTCTTCTTTTGTTAATGTTACATGCTATGTGAACTTTCCATTTCATGTTAAGGTAGATAATAAAGTAAGCAGGAAGAAAATACTGCTTCGTGGGGTTGTTGGAAAACTACAGCAAAGGGGCTTAGGACGAGGTGGAGAAGGGGACCAAGGCGAGTCTCCCCCTGGGGTCACCTACGACACTGCACCAGGGCTGTGCCTTGACATGCAGTTGAGCTTAAGTCAAATTACATTCCTATTCACTTTATTTTTTATTTTTATTTTTTGTGGTACTGGGGATTGGACCCAGGGAACATGAACATGTGATCCTCCTGTCTCAGCCTCCCAAGTACTGGGATTACAAGTGCATGCCACCATGCCTACCTTACTTTTTATTTTGAAACAGGGTCTTGCTAAGTTACTTAGCTGAGGCTGCCCTCAAATCTGGGATTCCTCCAGTCTTGGCGCCCCAAGTACTGGGATTACAAGGCATGCACCACTATGTCCGGCCCCTATTCACTTTAAAAACTTTTTGGTTTACCCCAACCTAACTCCTCAGATCCCGAATCAAAGCAAGGGAACAAATTCTACAAAAACCCAGCCTTTTTAGCTTAGCGTGGTGGCGCACGCGTGTAATCCCAGCATTCGGGAGGCTGAGACCGGAGGATCCGGGTTCGAGGCCAGCCTCAGCTACCTAGTGAGGCACTCTGAAACTTAGCGAGACCCGGTTTCAAAATAAAGAATAAAAAATAGGGCTGGGGGTGTAGCTCGGAGGTAGAATGCCCCTGAGTTCAATCCCCAGTACCGCAAAAAAAAACCAAAAAAAAAAAAAAAGCCTTTTAAGCAAACCTCCCAGGGTAGAGCCCTTTGTCTGGCTTATATAAGAGGGTGTGTAGTCTGCACCAACTGGTAAGCATGTACCAACTGGTAAGCAACTGGGATTTTCAACTGGTACCAGTTGGTGCAGATTTGAAATTCCCAGTTGCCCCACTCACTTGGTCTATAATTCCTGTAACTGAACTCACGCGGCTTGAATCCAAGGCAGGGAGAAAGAGGTGGCTGAAAAAACCCCGAGAACCTGTGTCTACCAGCCATAGGAGTGAGTATGTGCAGAACTCAGGACGGCTCCGGGGGGCCGGGCAGGGACAAGGGGATCAATCGCCCCATCTGACCAGAAGAGGAATGAACAGAAAAATCAGGGAAGTAATGAAGTATCACACCCGGTGCCACTGGGCAGCGTGATTCTCCGTGCTGTCAGGTTTGCAAGGGACATGGTGACCCTGGTTGAGGCCTAGTTGTAGGGTATAATCAGCTTTATAGGAAGCAAATTCAGAGCCAGGGGTGGTGGTGCACCCTGTAATCCCAGTACTTGCTAGGCTGAAACAGGAGGATCACAGGTTCGGGGCTGGGAGTGTAGCTTGGAGGTAGAATGCCCCTGGGTTCCATCCCTAGTACCATAAAAAAGAAAAAACAAAGAAGTAAATTCAGAGATGATTAATCAGTTCAAACTGAAAGTCTAGCAGAGGAAGACAAAGTTTGACATAATCCCTAGAGTTGACATAACTTTTTTTTTTTCATACTGGGGATTGAACTCAGGAGTATTCTACCTTTGAGCTACCTCTCCCCAGTCAAATTTTTTTTCTATTTATTTATTTATTGATGGTAGTGAGGATTGAGCCTGGGGGCATTCTACCTTCAAGCTATACTCAAGCCCTATTTTATTTTGAAACAGGGTCTCGCTAGGTTGTTGAAAGTCTCACTATTTGCTGAGGCTTTCTCCTTCTGTCTCAGCCTCCCAAGTACTGAGATTACAAGTGTGCATCACCACACCTGGCTTTTATTTGAGACAGGATCTCGCTGAATTGCACAGACTGACCTGGAACTTGCAATCCTCCTGCCTCAGTCTCCCAAGTAGCTGGGATTACAGGCATGCTCCATGTGGCTGACATAATTTTTTATGTCACTTACTACTGAACTTAAAAAAAAAAAAACCTGGTGTGGTGGTACATGCCTGTAATCCTAGTACTTGGGAGGCTGAGATAGGAAAGGAGTGCAGGTTCAAGGCCAGCCTCAGCAACTTAGTGAGGCCCTCAGCTATTTAGTGAGACTGTTTCAAAATAAAAAAGGCAAGCCATGCATGGTGGTGCACGGCTGAGACAGGAGGATTGTAGGTTCTCAGCCAGCCTCAGCTACTTAGTGAGGCCCTCAACAACTTAGTGAGACCCTGTTTCAAAATAATTAAAAATAGGACTGGGGGTGTAGCTCGGAGGTAGAATGCCCCTGTATTCAATCCCCAATACCACAAAAAAAAAAAAAAAAAAAAAAAAAAGATTAGGGGTGTATCTCACTGGTAGAGTGCCCATGGGTTCAATCCCTAATCACACACACATTCTCTCTCTCTCTCCCTGTCTTTGACCCCATGTTCCCTTCCTCTTACCCCTTGGAGCACTGGTGAGTCTTTCTCATAACACTCAGCTGTGCTCACAAGTGACCTCACTCAGGCAGAAGCAATCCTGATAGGGGAAGTACACTCCATTCCAGAACCTTCCCTGAGTTTGGAAGAAGCCCTTAGGGATAGCTGGTCCTCAGCTTCCTCCCTCTCAGATTCCCGACCCCCCCAAACCTGGGCGGGGTGGCACACATTTGTAATCCCAGTACTTGGGAGGCTGAGACAGGAGCATCACAGGTTCAAGGCCAGCCTCAGCAATTTAGTGAGACCCTGTTTCAAAATAAAGAAATAAAAAATAGGGCTGGGAATATAGCTCAGAAATACAATGTCCCTAGGTTCAATCCTCAGACAGAAACACACACCCCCTCCCTCCCTCTCCCTGGCCTTCAGGGATCACACTGGACTGTCCCTCTATTTGTGCTACTCAAAGAGTCTCCACAACAGCCGCATGGACAGCGCCTGCAAACTCGTCAGACAGGAGTCTCTGCCAACCTAGCCCTCCTCAGTGAGAACCTGCATTTTATTTTTTTGGTACTGGGGATGGAACCCAGGAGCATTCTACCTCTGAGCTCCACCCCAGCCCTATTTTATTTTTTTTGCGGTACTGGGGATTGAACTCAGGGGCATTCTACCTCCGAGCTACACCTCCAGCCCTATTTTTTATTCTTTATTTTGAAACAGGGTCTAAGTTGCGGAGTGCCTCACTAGGTAGCTGAGGCTGGCCACGAACCCGGATCCTCCGGTCTCAGCCTCCCGAATGCTGGGATTACAAGCGTGTGCCACCACGCCCGGCTTCCCAGCCCTATTTTTAATTCTTTGAGACAGGCTTTCACTAAGTCGCAGAGGCTGGCCTTGAACCTGTGATGCTCCTGTCTCAGCCTCCCAAGTATTGGGATTACAAGTGTGCGCCTTCACACCTATTTTTAAATTTAAATTTTTTTTTTTTGCTGGAGTTTTGCAATTTTATTAAGAAAACGAAAGTTGAAACTACACAAAAAGGAAGGGGCTGGGGTCAGCGGCAGCGGTGGGTGGGCCTGCGTAGGTGTCCTGCTGCTGGATGAGGGGTTGGGGGCCTCCACGCCGTCCCGCAGGCAGATGAGCACCACCGAGCTGCCCGGAACACCAGGAGGCCCGGCTGCCGGGTGACCTGTCTGCTCGCTGGTCACCGGGATCTCGTCGGTCCAGCATGAGGTTGAGCAGGGGGTCACAGCCCTTCAGGATTCCCCTGGCTTCACGGCCTCCCTGGAACTTCGCCTGGATAGTCTTATTGATGGACTTGGACAGGTCCAAGATGCTCTCCTCCTTCTTCTTTGTCCGCCATCTTGGCACTGTGTTTTTTTATTTTTTCATTTTTTTTTTTGTGGTACTGGGGATTGAACCCAGGGGCATTCTACCTCTGAGCTACACCCTGAGTCCTATTTTATTTTTTATTTTGAAACAGGGTCTAAGTTTTGGAGGGCCTAAGTAGCTGAGGCTGGCTGCAAACCTGTGATCCTCCTGTCTCAGCCTCCCAAGCATTGAGATTACAAGGGTGTGCCACCACGCCCGGCCCTATTTTTTAATTTTGAAACAGGGACTTGCTATTTGCTGGAGCTGGCTTTGAACCTGTGATCCCCATCTTCAGTCTCCTAAATACTGAGATTACAAGCATGTGCCACCATACCTGGTTCAGAACCTGCATTTTAGCATGTTGATCTCCAGGTATTCTGGTGCATATTAAAGTCCCAGAGGTGCCAGGTGAGGATCCCAGGTTTGAGAACAGTCTCAGCAACGTAGCGGGACTCGCAGCAACTTAGTGAAACCTTGTTTCAAAATAAAATAAATGCCGGGCATGGTACTGTAATCCCAGTACTTGGGAGGCTGAGATAGGAGGATTGCAGGTTTGAGGCCAGCCTCAGCAAATAGTGAGACTCTCAGTAACCTAGTGAGCTGCTGTTTCAATATAAAAATAAAATAGGGCTGGGGGTGTAGCTTGGAGGTAGAATGCCCCTGGGTTCAATCCCCAGTGCCACAAAAACAACAAACAAAAAAATCCCCCCAAAAAAGTTTTAAAAAGGCTGGGTATATGTAGCTCAGAAGTAGAATGCTTGGAGGTAGAATGCCCCTGGGTTCGATCCCCAGTGCCTAAATAAATAAATAAGTACACATCAGGAGCCTTCTGGTGCACTGGTTGTACCTTTATTATTTTACCTCGTTCACTAATCGTTCCGTGATGCAAGGTTACCATACACAGTTAGATAATGTTTGCGTTACACATCTAAGGCTATACAGCAAAAGAATCAGAATTAGTACAAATACAAGAACTATATTTACATTCTGTATACTCAAGCTCCAAACATCAGATATTTACAAAATAAAACATGAAAATGAAAATCCAAAATTAATAATGTACATTGTTGCTAATGTGCTCAACTCCTTCACTGGGGAGACTGGTTTGCAAAGTCTTGGTTCAGAAAGGCCACTTATGCTTTATGGGTTTTGTTACATCGCGTGAGGATGGTGACGAGACGTGAATCTCGACAGACAGGTGCAGTAGAGCCGCCATGTCTATGCGGACGCCTTAAACACAGAGGCAGGCGGACTCCTCGGGTGGACAGATGCCAGAATATGCAAGGCAAAAACAACAACATGGAAAACGACACACAACAGCAGGGCTTGGCGAGAGACCAGCCTCAGCCCAGACTTCCACCGACGCAGCCGTGCGGCCATGAGGTTTTGGATTCTGTTTTGCGGTGCTGGGGATGGAACCCAGGGCTTCACGCGTGACGGGAGGTGCTCTCCCACCAAGCGGCACCCCTGGCCTCCGGCTGTGAGATTTTGACATGAGCCTTGTAACAAATCCAATTTCTTCCTTTCAATGGCTGGAGGCTTTCTTGAGATTTTATAGGGCTCAAATACTAGTTTCATAAATGGCCTTTCGAACACCAGTAGCAAAGAATCTCTCAGCTGATGACCTGTGACTTGCTCCACATGGTTGGGGCTGGCCCACGCTCTGTGAGTCCCTGGCCAGGTGGACAGGCACAGTGCACACATGCCAGTCCTAGAATACATTCAGCAAACCTTCTGAGAGCAGCAGCACAGCGACTCTTCTTCTTAAGGAACAAGTCAACAATCACATTTTGAAAAGGGAACCCGAAGGAGAGGTAAAGGACCCAAGTCAAACAAGCACGCCCTGATCTGTCCAGAAGCCCACGGGGCACAGCACCCAAGCGAACCCTTCTCTTCCAGTCCAATGTGCAATTAATTACAACTGTATAAATATACAATACCTACAAAATTAAATATCCCTGTAAGTTAGAGAAGCAGCAGCAGGAAACAGTCTTTACTTTGAAATGTATACCAGGAGAAGCCATCTCAGTTTTAGATCCCAAAGATCTATCACAGTGATCTAATTTATTCCTTCATCAAAACAAGCTGAAAAACCCGTCCAAAATATGACTGGTTCTATGTAGCTGAAGGGAGGGAAAAAAAAAAATCAAACAGTAGTGGTTTCTCAGTTGGGAAACTTCTTCCTTCGCTGTAACAATTTCCCCTGTTTACTGGTGTGCTGGAGTCTAGGGTGCACCCAGATACAGAAGCACCCTGGCCTGCGCTACTGACTGTGAGCAGGGGCTGGCTGGCCCCGCACAGTCCTGGCTGAGAGCTGACTGACTCCCAGCACTGGCGCGCAGGGACAGGGAGGTCTGAGCACTGGCTGGGCTGGTTTTGAAGCCATATTTTGTTTTGGTGGGAGTAAGAAGGATGGGGAAGAAGAAATAGTAATTTTAACTATCATTCACTTTTCTATAATTTGCATTGTTTTCTTTCTTGCTTTTCTGTTTGGAGAAATGCTTTAAGACAAAAAAAAAAAAAATTAAAAAAACCAAACACTTTAAAAGCGACTTTCTTAAGGGTTAGGTTTCTTAACTTTCCTGCTACCATGGCTACAGCTAGAGCCTCATAAACAGCTCCTGCCATAAATCCTCTCCCAGAATGCCAAATGGTGTTGTCTTGAACCAAAACCCTGATCCTGAAACTGCTTCAACTCTGATTTGAAAATGGGCCCCCAGAGAAAGAGGGGTGCCAAGAGAGCCTGTCTGTACCCATCAGCCACAGCAGGAGCTCCTGGGACAGGGGAAAGCATGTGACCACCCTGCTTTCTCTGGCTCTCTAACCAGGCCTTCTAGTCTGGGCTGAGATGGACAGACAGTCCAGTGTGGCTCATTTTCATGTCTGACATTTTCAAAGCAAAGACTTTCCAAACCAGTTTTGTTCAAGTTAGACGAAAACACAAGTCATTTCAGTGTATCGCATGATCTTGCTTTCCCTCCCGCCTCCCACCTCCCTTGCCATGGACATGGGTCCTTCTGTCCAACTCAACAGCAGCAACATTGGTGATTCTATTTTAAAAGTGACCTTCAAATTTCATCTTCATTTCCCTGAAATTAGATTTGGTTCCAGTCCAGGATGCTGCCTCCAGGCACAGACAGATCCGGCTGGCCTTGAGTATACACCAGAAGGGCACGTTCTGTCCATTAGACAATGAAGAGACTCCTACCTACATTAAAAACCTCACATACTGCTCAGAAAACAAGTAACATTACAGTTAGAGACCTATGTTTTAAGGAGAGAAAGTTTAAAAAAAAAAAATCCACCACAGAGTTTTGCTGACCACTCTTCAGGTAGAAAGGCAGTCTGATGTCTACCTTTCTTGTATCAAGCTCTCCGAGATTCATGCTTCCTCCTCTTTCCAAGGCAGTCCTAACAAGTGAGCCAAGAGCCCAGCTCTTCAGAGATGAACCCAGATGAAAGGGAGCGGGAAGCCAGGGTCTATGAGATGACCAGCCTCGCCAGCGACTGCTCTGTAGAGGTGGTGAGCCCCTGGCAGGAAAGTAACGCCTCCGTGACCTGAGAGTGGCAGAGAGTGCCTGGTCCTCCCAGAGTGGGAGCAAGCGGCTGCATTCCTGATGCCCGAGCCATGATGAAGCCGAGGTGAGCAAGCCCTGGTGCTGCGAAACAACCCAAGCCCTGGCAGAGAGACTCCAGGACCCTGGGGTTCTCTTCAGCCCGAGTCCTTCCTGTCAAACTGACTAGCAATAGAAAGGGGCAGCGCTACCTTCTGTGATGGTCTCTGGAAGCTACAAGACCTGCTGTGTCCAAGGAAGAGGAGCCTGCTAGCAGAGAGCTCCTTCCTTCCCCCTCAGGTGACTTTCCACACTGCACAGAGGAGGGACAGGGCGGGATGGGAGCGGAAATGTGCGGTGGGCCTCAGGGGAAGCTCTTCCTGGTCCCCAGGTGGCTTTGTCTTGTTGGAGTGCTGGGGGCTGGTCTTAATCCTGGGATCCAGAAAGCAATGCCTGTCATGCTTGCTTATTGATGGGTACAAGGAGATAAGCATCACTGGACTCAGGGGGGGATATTTCCAAATTTATACTGAAAGCTACATTGCTTTGATCAAAGGGAGCCACAAAAATCACATCTCACTACTCAGCATTATCATAATTATGTCAATAAGGACCTGCAAGCTTATCATCAGAAAGCAAAACACTCCCCCTTGTGGGAGATGTGCACGTGACACTGCACTAATTCCAAACATGCACCATTGTCTTCACGAATGCCAAGAACAGAACTGAGAAACTCCTAGAGCCTCTCTCCCAGTGGAGAGCCTTCACGAGACCTGCCATGAAGAGCCGACACATCCTTCCACCCGCCGCCAAATCCTGTGTCCTGGGAACCCACCACAGCATCCATGGCCTGCCCCTCCTCACAGGGCCAGCAGCAGCCACTGCCCCAGGCCTACTAAAAAGGCCCCTCTTCTCTCTCCTACTCTATGGAAATTCGGTAACTATGCTCTACGCAAGTCTCCATTTTGACTCAGAATATAGCCCTATCTTCCGAGCTCACCACAACCTTTTCCCTGAATGGAAATGCAGGGATTAGCCATGGAAAAAGAGCTAGAGTGGGGGAAAAGGTAAGTTTTTTCCCTCAGGGACTAAAAGGCCAGATGTCTCCTCCCTTAGTCTCTAAGCCACCCAAGAAAAATTAAAGTGATATCACAGAGAAAAGGGATATCTTTGAAAAACAGACAGAGGCATCCAAACATCCAAAGACAATACTCAGACACCAGCGGTGGTCACCATGGGCCCTATCACACAAAAGGAAGCCGAAGGACACCAAGCATAATCTGGAGATTCACTGGATCCCCTCAGGGTTTTGTGTGTGTGTGTGTGTGTGTGTGTGTGTGTGTGTGTTGTTGTTATTTTTAATCTTTTTCCTTTTGTTAGGCCACATGCTACTAACAAGATTTTCAGCACAAGAAAAAAGAAGAGTACAGAGCCGTGAAGATGGGGAACAGGAGAACTAGAAAAAGTGCTGGACATGGAGGGAAAAGTAGTTAAGCCACAGGATTAC
The DNA here is from genome assembly GCA_004027655.1 of Graphiurus murinus. Classification (NCBI taxonomy): domain Eukaryota; kingdom Metazoa; phylum Chordata; class Mammalia; order Rodentia; family Gliridae; genus Graphiurus; species Graphiurus murinus. The sequence continues at coordinate 11,745 of PVLC010020942.1, forward strand.
ACACAAGAGTAACTGTCAAGAATCACAAAGAGAATGAGAGGTAACACTTTTTTTTATCTCTCGAAGGCGAGGAGTGCTCAGTACTTCATCTGGCTCGGGCATCGGCGGGAGAGTTTTGACCTGTGGGACAAACGGGAGGCAGGATCAGAGAATGGCACGGATCAGGTGTTCTCTCCTCACAGGGCTTTCTCCGGGTCCCTCGCATCTTGAACAATGGCTAGCAAGGTCTTCCCCATCTGGGGACACAAGCCCCGCTGAGGACCTGCACTTGAGTCTGGGGCTGAATGGTGGGTGTTCATGAAGGTCCTTACAATCTTTCTTTTATTGGTGCCCTGGACTCCATCTCCAGACCTCTTTAGAACGAAACACCAAAAATGACTAACTGATGCATATGCATATACCAGGACACAGGTGATACCTTAAGGAGAAACAGCGGCCTCATTACCATGTTACGACCTCGTTACACTCCTGTCTTCCCTCTATTTCTAGCCTAGTTAGAGTTATACTTCCTTTCCCATTTATGCTGGGATCTCTAAGGCTACAAGCCAAGGAGAAAGGAAAGAAAAGAGCAAGTCGGGCATGGTGGTGCACGCCTGTAGTCCCAGTATTGGGAGGATGAGACAGGAGGTTTGTAGGTTTGAGGCCAGCCTTAGCAACTTAGTGAGACCCTGTATCAAAATAAAAAATAAAATAGGGCTGGGGGTGTAGCTTGGAAGTAGAATGCCCTGGTTTCAATCCCCAGCATGGAAAAAAAAAAAAAAAAAAAAAAGAAGCTGGGTGTGGTGGGCATTTGGGAGGCTGAGACCAGAGGATCCGGGTTCGTGGCCAGCCTCAGCTACCTAGTGAGGCACTCCGCAACTTAGTGAGACCCTGTTTCAAAATAAAGAATAAAAAATAGGGCTGAGGGTAAAGCTCAGAGGTAGAATGCCCCTGGGTTCAATCCCCAGTACTGGAAGAAAAAAAAAAGAACAACTTCTTACCGTATTGTGCCAGCAAGGAGTGGGTTAAAGGCATATAACCAGTCATTCATGTCTTTGTCATTGAGAGCCTGCAAAAGGACCCCGCGGTGCTTCGTGCATACAGCAAAAATGTTAGGTGTCTGAAAGAAACACAGGAAGACGAGGGGTTTACTGTACAGAATGAACTACAGGGACCATCCTGCCATATTCACAGGGTACACGGAGCTTCACACCACAAGTCCCAAGAGCCCAAGTATGAAGGAGGACCTGTGCCACACCACAGAGCGTGAATGTGACAGGGAAGGGCCAGGTGGCACGGAAAGCCAGGACAGGCAGGACTGACCTTCACCATGGCCTGCTGGTCCTCGCTGTACTCCACCTGTGCTGTGGACAGGTTAATGACGCCCCGCTCCACTGGGTCCTTGTCGCTATTGTAGAGAAAGACGTAAGGGCGGCGGACCACGACAAAATGTTTAGCCCAATTGCTGGAAAATGGCTCCTTGAAATGCAGGTATCCTTTCTTAGAGACCACTGAGCTAAAAAGACAGTACAAAAAATGTTGGTTTCTCACAAAAAGAAAACGATCATATGCAAGATGCAATGGCGTACAGCTACTAGAAAGCCTGAGGTGGAAGGACTGTTAAGTTTGAGGCCAGCCTGGGCAACTTAGTGAGACTTTGTTTCAAAATAAAAAGAGCTGGGAGCTGGGTGCAGTGGAGTCTATATTTCCAGTATTTGGGAGGCTGAGATAGGAAGATCACAGGTTTAAGACTAGCATACAGTAACTTAGCAAGACACTGTTTCAAAATAAAAAAGGGCTGGAGATTCAGTTCAATGTTAGAGCACCCCTATTTTCTTTTTTTTTTTTTTTGCGGTACTGGGAATGGAACTCAGGGGCATTCTACCTCCGAGCTATATCCCCAGCCCTATTTTTTATTCTTTTATTTTGAAACCGAGTCTCACTAAGTTGCGGAGTGCCTCACTAGGTAGCTGAGGCTGGCCGCGAACCCGGATCCTCCGGTCTCAGCCTCCTGAATGCTGGGATTACAAGCGTGCGCCACCACGCCCGGCTCCCTATTTTCAATCCCCAATAAACAAAACAAAACAAAAAACAATCATGAACTAAGGAAAATCAAAATATACTTTCCTCAGGGAAATTCCCAGATTCAGCAAAACAGGCAAATGGTCTATTTGGCCTAGATTTCGACCTGTCAAAGTAATTCAGCAAAAGAGCAAAAGGTGCCCAAACTGCATACTATGCCAGGCAGGTGTCTACGGAGATGCAGCTGGGCAGAGACTCAGCCAAGTGTACTATACTATAGCAGACTCACATGGAAAAGGCGGAAGTTAATTCTTGCTGATTTCTCTTGTATTTGTTTTTTGTGGTACTAGGGATGGAACCCAGGGACATTCTATCTCCGAGCTACATCCCCAGCCCTATTTTTTATTCTTTATTTTGAAACAGGGTCTCACTAAGTTGCAGAGGGCCTCACTAAGTAGCTAAGGCTGGCCAGGAACCTGTGATCCTCCTGTCTCAGCCTCCCAAGTACTGGGATTATAAGCGTGCACCACCACACCCAGCTCCTATTTTTTGTACTTCTTTTTTTTTTTTCAGTACTGGGGATTGAACCCAGGGGCATTCTACCTCCGAGTTACACTCCCAGTTCTATTTTTAAAATTCCTTATTTTGAAAAAGGGTCTCACTAAGTTGCAGAGGGACTCACTAAGCTAAGGCTGACCTTGAACTTGAATCCTCTGGTTTCAGCCTCTCAAGTACTGGGATTAGCATACACCACCACACCTGTTTTTTTATTCTTTATTTTGAAGCAGGGTCTCACTAAGTTGGGGAGGGCCTCACTAAGTAGCTAAGGCTGACCACAAACCTGCAATCCTCCCATCTTAGCCTCCCACGTACTGGGATTACAAGCGTGTGCCACCATGCCCCACCTCTGATTTCTTTTTATTTATTTATTTATTTATTTATTTTTGGTGGTACTGGGGATGGAACCCAGGGGCATTCAACCTCTGAGCTATACCCCCAGACCTATTTTATTCTTTTAATTGGAAACAGGGTCTAAGTTGCAGATGGCCTCACTGAGTTGCTGAGGCTGGTCTGGAACCTACGATCCTACGGTCTCAGACTCCCAAGTACTGGGATTACAAACATGCCATACCAAACCCAGCTTGATTTC
>PVLC010020942.1:14995-28695 GCA_004027655.1 Graphiurus murinus
TGCGGTACTGGGGATTGAACTCAGGGGCATTCTACCTCCAAGCTACACCCCCAGCCCCTTTTTATTCTTTATTTTGAAACAGAGTCTCACTGAGTTGCGGAGTGCCTCACTAGGTAGCTGAGGCTGGCCGCGAACCCGGATCCTCCGGTCTCAGCCTCCCGAATGCTGGGATTACAAGCGTGCGCCACCACGCCCGGCTTTGATTTCTTTTTTATACCCGATATCCTTGATGGATACAGTACTTACCCTGGTCTAATTTCTTCAATATCTGGAACAAGATTGAGAAATTCATTTTTTCCTGCTCGGGCCAAATAGGGCGTCTCCACGGTTGGGACGATCTGAAACTGTTCAAATTCTGCACAGGGACTAGAGGCCCGAGAATTGGCTTCTGGGGTCCTTTAAAAGAGAGGTTAGGAAGAAACAGGTAAGAAGAGTTTCAGCTAAGGCAGCTTGGGTATTTTTTTTTTTTTTTTTTTTTTTTTTTTTGCAGTACTGGGGGTTGAACTCAGGGGCTTTCTACCTTTGAGCTATATCCCCAGCCCATTTTTTATTCTTTATTTTATTTAGTTATTTATTTATTTATTTATTTATTTATTTATTTATTTATTTATTTATTTATTGCGGTATTGGGGGTTGAACTCAGGGGCATTCTACCTCCGAGCTATACCCCCAGCCCTATTTTTTATTCTTTATTTTGAAACCAGGTCTCACTAAGTTTCAGAGTGCCTCACTAGGTAGCTGAGGCTGGCCTCGAACCTGGACCCTCTGATCTCAGCCTCCCGAATGCTGGGATTACAAGCCTGCGCCACCACGCCCGGCTAGCTTGGGTATTTTTTGAGACATGGTCTCACTAAGGTAGACACCTCACCACATGGACACGATGCCTCTCCCCGAGCACCACTTGCAAGCATTAGTTTCAGAGAGCTCAGCTGAGAAGACAAGCTAGTATCAGAAAGTCAATTCTGAATTCCACCAGTGTTACAAAATGATACTGATGACCCAAGCCACAATTTTTCTTCCTATTCTAAGGCCCCCTGAACAGAGCATCTGAATGCAAATTCTATTCCCCTCCGTTTTTTTTTTTTTAGTCTGGCAAAACCTGGGCCAGTGGTTCTCAAAGGTGGCCCCTGTTCTTCCCTAGCATGCACGAGGCCCTCGCTGGGTTCCATCCTCAGTATCTCAAAAAGAAAAGAAAAGAAGTGGCCCCTGGTCACCAGCAGCAGCTCCATCTGGAACCCTGTCAGAGAGTGGAATCTAACAGACCTCCAGAATCAGAAACTCTGGGTGGGTCTGTCTATCTCGAGCTTCCCAGAGGATGCCCACACAATCTGAGAAGAAAGCTAGGCTCCTAATGGCTGTGCACAGAGCTGCAACATTGACCTGGACCAGTTCCCAGAAGAGTTACTGAGAAAAAAAGTCCCGTGTTCTGTGCCTTTGTCAAGAAGCTTTGTCTAAGATTGTAGCTCCCCCTTTTTTTTTTTTTTTTTTTTTTTTTGCGGTACTGGGGATTGAATTCAGGGGCATTCTACCTCTGAGCTACACCCCCAGCCCTATTTTTTATTCTTTATTTTGAAACAGGGTCTCACTAAGTTGTGGAGTGCCTCACTAGGTAGCTGAGGCTGGCCGCGAACCCGGATCCTCTGGTCTCAGCCTCCCAAATGCTGGGATTACAAGCGTGCGCCACCACGCCTGGCTTGTAGCTCCCCAAATCTAAGAAGACTGTTTTTGTCATGCTTTACCACTTCTTGAATTGGGATGTATCTTACAATTGATGACATGTCATATTTAGTTAGGTTTTTCTTTCTTAATGGAACATAAAATAATCTTACGGTTGACAGCATCCTAAATTTAATAAAATTTAATAAGCCAGGCATAGTGGCACACACCTGCAATCCCAGTACTTGAGAGGCCAAGACAGGAGGATTACAGGTTTGAGGCCAGCCTTGGCAACTGAGCAAGACCTTGTTTCAAAATAAAATATAAGGAGCCGGGCGTGGTGGCTCACGCTTGTAATCCCAGCATTCAGGAGGCTGAGAACGGAGGATCCGGGTTGGCGGCCAGCCTCAGCTACCTAGTGAGGCACTCCACAACTTAGTGAGACCCTGTTTCAAAATAAAGAATAAAAAACAGGGCTGGGGGTATAGCTCGGAGGTAGAATGCCCCTGAGTTCAATCTCCAGTACCGCAAAAGAAAACAAAACAAAAACAAAACAAAAAACAAAATAAAATATAAGAGCCGGGCGTGGTGGCGCATGCTTGTAATCCCAGCATTCGGGAGGCTGAGAACGGAGGATCCGGGTTGGCGGCCAGCCTCAGCTACCTAGTGAGGCGCTCCGCAACTTAGTGAGACCCTGTTTCAAAATAAAGAATAAAAAATAGGGCTGGGGGTATAGCTCGGAGGTAGAATGCCCCTGAGTTCAATCCCCAGTACCACAAAAAAAAAAAAAAAAAAAGCCAGGCGTGGTGGGGCATGTTGTAATTCCAGTACTTGGGAGGTTGAGACAGGAGGATCTGGGTTCGTGGCCAGCCTCAGCTACTTAGTGAGGCCCTCCTCAACTTAATGAGACCCTGTTTCAAAATAAAGGAAAAAAAAATAGGACTGGGGGTATAGCTTGGAGGTAGAATACCCCTGAGTTCAATCCCCAGTGCCACACACATATAAAAAAAGACAAAATAAAATATAAAGCCGGTGCAGTGGCACACAGCTGTAATCCGAATACTTGGAAGGCTGAAACAGAAGGATTACAGGTTCGAAGCCAGTCTCAGCAACTTAGTGAAGCTCTAGTGAGACTCTGTTTCCAAATAAGAAATAAAATCCACCTGGGGGGTATAGCTCCTAGGTTCTATCCCCAGTAATTAACTCACACACACACACACACACACACACACACACACACAAATAAATAAATTAAAAAAAATATATATATATATATAAAGGGCTGAGGGTATAGCTTGGAAGTAGATTGCCCCTTGGTTCAATCTCCAGTGCCACAAAAAAAAAAAAAAAAGTTTCCAACACATTTTTTTTTTGCGGTACTGAGGATTGAATCCAGGGGCATTCGACCTCTGAGCTACACCCCCAGTCCTATTTTTTATTCTTTATTTTGAAACAGGGTCTCATTAAGTTGCGGAAGGCCTTGCTAAGTAGCTGAGGCTGACATCGAACTTGGATACTCCTGTCTCAGCCTCCCAAGTACTGGGATTACAAGCATGTGCCACTGTGCCCGGCGGCAACACATTTTTGAGTGCTGCCTAAGGGGAGGGTGCTTGCCCTCACTGAGAAACAGAGCTAGAAGAAGGCTGGCATTTCCTGGGTTCTTACATTGGCTTCACTCTGTGGAATCTGGGCACTTACTTCTGATCCATGGAGTTGCTCCTAGAGTCTACCAGAGAGGGGCAGGTGGACGAGGGAGTGAGGGTAGCACTGCTGAAACTGGACACAGAGGGGTCCCGTCCAATTGGAGAGATATCCGACAACTGGAAGCAAAAGAACACAGCCAGTGAGATTCAGCAGTGAAAGGCAGCCTCTGCCACAGGGAGCTTTGACAACTACTTCTGTTCCTTCTATCTTCTGCTTCAGAAGGTCACTCAAGAAAAAGCAGGCCTATAGCCCGGCACAGGAGTGTGTGCTTGTAATCCCAGCTACTCAGGAGAGGGAGGACTGTAAATTGGAGGCTAGTTTGAGAACTTAGCTAGACCCTGTCTCAAAATAAAAAAAGCAGAAAGGGCTGGGGATGTAGCTCAGTGGTAGAACACTCCTGGGTTCAATCCCCAGGACAGAAAGGAAGAAAGGAAAGAAGGGAGAGAGGGAGGAAGGAGACAAACCAGCCTTGTGCTGGATGAAGTGGTACATGTTTGCATTCCCTGGTACTCGGGAGGCTGAGGCAGGAGGATCACAAGTTCCAGGCCAGCCTGGGCAACTCAGTGAGACTGTTTTAAAATAAAATAAAAAATAAATAAAAACATAAAATAAAAGGTGGGGAGGTGTATCTCAGTGGCAGAATACTTGTGTTACATGTGCAAAGCCCTGGATTCTATCCCTAGCACCACAAAAAACAAAAAAACAAGCAAAACAAAATTGGGGGGAGTGGCTGGGGGATCTAACTCAATGGTAGAACTCTTGACTAGAATGCATGAGGCCCTGGGTTCAAATTCCAGCACCATAAAAGAAAAAGACATTTACAGGCCGGGCATGGTGGCACACACTTGTAATCCCAGTTACCTGGGAGGCTGAGACAGGAGGATCACAGGTTTGAGGACAGCCTCAGCAAGTAGTGAGACTCTCATCAACCTAGCAAGACCCTGTTTCCAAATAAGAATAAAATCAGACAGGGGGTGTAGCTCAAAGGTAGAGTGCCTCTGGCTTCAATCTCCAGTACCACAGAAAACAAAAACAAAAAATCCCCACATTTACAAAAGAGGCAAAATTGGCTCTTTACATTGCTGTGGTCCTCTGTGGTATTAAGTAACTTTAAGTAACTTTATGCATGAAGATGACAAGCACCTACCACATGCCAGCAACGTGCGAAGAATATGGCAGAGGCCCTGCTCTCCTGAAGCTTAATTTTAGAGGAGAAGGCAGACAACGAACCACTGGACAAATACTTTAGAAAGTACCAGATGGTAATAAGTACTACAGCAACAAACAACAGAGAAGGGTAGAAAGTTTCAGGGAGCTAGCTGTCAGCTTGCAGTCAGGTGGTCAAGGAAGTCCACACCAAGGAGGTAATGTTGCAGCAGCAAAATGGAAGAGATAATGGGCCCGAGCATGGGAATATAGGGAAGAAGGCTCTTCCAGGCAAAGGAGCAGTAAGCGTGAAAAGACCCTGGACAGGAAAGAGCTGGGAGTGTTTAAGAAACAGCAAAAGGTCAAGCCAACTAGGACAGAGTGAATGGCACAGAAGTTGTCTGAAGTGTTTTCCTTGCTCTTAGCTGAAGGCATTGAGCTTTAGCCATCAAGAGCCTTAGGACTTCCTTGTGCCATCATATAAAAACACCCCCTATAGAAGATTCTCTTCCAAGGGATTCAGGGAAAAGCCAGAATGCTTTCCATCTCACAATCACTCTCAGAGAGATACTGCTATCTTCACAAGTCAGTGTCTTTGAAAAATCATAATGAACACCAGAGCAGTATGCCACACATCTTCGAGCACAACGCTATGCCCATCTCAAGCCATGAGCAGCAGCATAACTTGGGGACGGCAAGTCTGGGCTGCAATGGAGACGCCAGCCACCAATGCCCTGGGTAAAAATGATGGCCTCGAATGCTCACCTTACAGTCGCTGATGCTGCCATGCACCTGGTTGAATTCTCGGTTGAAAGTGTGGGTGAGAAGCTGCAGACACTAAAGAAGAGAAAGAGAAGAGTATGTTAAATGGAAGACTTCCACAGTTAAATAAAGCCCTGGATGTAAGGCAGGAGGGGAACGAATGTGACTAAAATATGCTGGATAGCCGGGTGTGGTGGAGCACGCTTGTAATCCCAATACTTGGGAGGCTAAGATGGGAGGATCCAGGTTCGCAGCCAGCCTCAGCTATTTAGTGAGGCCCTCCACAACTTAGTGAGACCCTGTTTCAAAATAAAGGAAAAAAATAAGACTAGGGGCATAGCTCGGAGGTAGAATGCCCCTGGGTTCAATCCCCAGTACCACACACACAAAAAAAAACCACCCCAGAAACCAAAAAACAAAAAACCCATGCTAGAGTCCCAGTGTTACTCAAACAGTTTTAGAAATGAAGTATACAGCAAGGGAAGTCCAGTATGTGTCTAATAAGGTGATCAAATAAATGGATTTGAAAAGTCATTCTCTGGCAGGTGTGGTGGCGCACAATCTCAGATATTTAGGAGGCCGAGGCAGGAGGATTACAACTTTGAGGCCATCCTGGGCAACTTAGGAAGACCTCATCTCAAAATAAAAAATGAGAAGAGCTGGGAAGTAGGTCAGTGGTAAAGTACTCCAGTGTTCAATCCCCAGTACCAAAATGAATAAGTAAGTAAATAACATGTCATTCCCAAGACTACAAAAGTGAATTACTGCAAACACTATAGTTTAGAAGTGCTTAAAAATGTAACAGCATTTTTTTTTTTGCAGTACTGAGGATTGAACCCAGGGGCATTCTACCTCTGAGCTACACCCCCAGTCCTATTTTTTCTTTCTTTTTTTTTTTTTTTGCGGTACTGGGGATTGAACTCAGGGGCATTCTACCTCCGAGCTATACCCCCAGCCCTATTTTTTATTCTTTATTTTGAAACCGAGTCTCACTAAGTTGCGGAGTGCCTCACTAGGTAGCTGAGGCTGGCCTCGAACCCGGATCCTCCGGTCTCAGCCTCCCGAATGCCGAGATTACAAGCGTGTGCCACCACGCCCGGCTCTATTTTTTCTTCTTTATTTTATTTTGGGTTTTTTTTGGTACTGGGGATGGAACCCAGGGGCGTTCTACCTCCGAGCTATACCTCCAGCCCTATTTTTTATTCTTTAGTTTGAAACCGGGTCTCACTAAGTTGTGGAGTGCCTCACTAAGCAGCTGAGGCTGGCCGAGAACCCGGATCCTCCGGTCTCAGCCTCCCAAATGCTGGGATTACAAGCGTGGGCCACCACGCCCAGCTTCTTCTTTATTTTGAAACAGGGTCTCACTTAGTTGAGGAGAGCCTTACTAAGTAGTTGAGGCTGGCAGTGAACCTGGATCCTCCTGTCTCAGCCTCCCAAGTACTGGGATTATAAGTGTGCACCACCACGCCCGGATCTCCAGCCCTATTTTTTATTCTTTATTTTGAAACAGAGTCTCACTAAGTTGCTGAGGCTGGCCACAAACCGGGATCCTCCTGTCAGCCTCCCAAGTACTGGGATTACAAGTGTGCACCACCATGCCCAGCTGGACACTCTTTAGTGCCATACACAGGACCCTTCCGCATCTGCTGTCCTGGTTGTACATGAATTCTCTAAGGTTTATCACACAGGACACTGCTGGTTCCCTGCTGGGTACCCTTGCAAGATTGGTTCACAAGCTACCTCCTATGAGACGCGCACCTCCATGACATGTTCATTACCCATCGTCTTAAGCTTAAAGTCGGGAATTGAGTCTTATTTGCTTGTGCGTTCACAGTGTTAGCACAGGCCTTGAACAAGTGGTGTTCAAAGGGAAGTGTTGAAAATGAAAGAACTAGATGAGCTCAGAGACCCAAGGCGGGGGGCGGGGGGAGGGGGTGCGTGGCCGGAGGCAGGGATCTGCACCTTGGTGGCCAGCTCCTTCTCGCGATCCACCAGGCTTTCGATGTCTGCTGAGTCGTAGCCACTGCTCTCACTGGGTGTGACGGCACTTTCAAAGGTGGTGGTTGAGATCTGAGAGGAGATGCTGGTGGAGGTGCTGAGAGTCCCACTGCTCAGGCTGGGGGACAGTGAGTCACTCAGGGATTTGGGGACGCTGTCACCAAGTCTTTCACGCAGCAGGAGGAAGTGGCGGGTTTTCTCCACCTGAAAATATCAACACTATTGCTTCAGCAAACAAAAAGCACATTAAGATCTTAGTAAGTGCTGGGCATGGTGGCAAATGCCTGTAATCCCAGTATGTGGGAGGCTGAGACAGGAGGTCACAGGTTTGGGACCAGCCTCAGCAACTTAGCAAGACCTCGTTTCAAAATAAAAAATAAAATAGGGCTGGGGGTGTAGCTCGGAGGTAGAACGCCCCTCTGTTCAATCCCCAGTATCATAAAAATAAAATCAAAACAAAAAAGATCTTAATAAGCAAAATATCGTGCCTCCATCATCAAAGAAAAGTAAAGCCATGGTGACTGGAGAAGGTGGAGGCCAGGCTGGGATTGCGCCCACGCCCTGGGTGCTGGCGCCCCTGGCGCCCCTGCCACCCCGATACCTCGTGCAGCAGCTCCAGCTTCTCCAGCTCCCACTGGTGCTCCAGGATGAGGCTGTCTCCACGGGGCCGCCACCCTGCTAAGTTCTCTTCTCCCCGCACGTATGCCACTGAGGTATCCAAGACTTTTCTCCTCCTCCTCTGCATGCCTAACAAGAGAGAACATTTTCTTCAGAGAAAAATTCAATTCCAATTTTAGGTCAAAATGAATTATTATTATTATTATTATTATTATTATTATTATTATTACTACTACTATTTATAGTGCTGGGGATCAAACCCAGAGCCTCACACATGTGAATTACTTAAATTACTTAATTTTTTTTTGCAGTACTGGGGATTGCTGGGATTACAAGCGTGCGCCACCACACCCGGTTCGAATTACTGATTCTTATACATGGTAACCTAAGCTTTGTCTCAAGATCCATGAGTTTTGTGTGTGTGTGTGTGTGTGTGTGTGTGTGTGTGGTGCTGGAATTAAACCCAGTGGCATTCTACCTCTGAACTACACCCACACTTGTAATCCCAGTACTTGGGAGGCTGAGACGAGAGGATCCAGGTTCACAGCCAGCCTCAGTTACTTAGTAAGGCCATCTGCAACTTAGCAATACGATGTTTCAAAATAAAGACTCAAAAATAGGACTGTGAGTGTAGCCCGGAGATAGAATACCCATGGGTTCAATCTCCAGTACAAAAAAAAAAAGAAAAAAAAAAAAATTCCTCAAGGAGCTGGCATAGTGGCACATGCTTGTAATCCTAGCACTTGGGAGGCTGAGACTGGAGGATCTGGGTTCACAGCCTCAGCTACTTAGTGAGGCCCTCCACAACTTAGTGAGATCCTGTTATCAAAATACAGAATGAAGCCGGGCATGGTGGCTCACGCTTGTAATCCCATTACTTCGGAGGCTGAGACAGGAGGATGGCAGGTTTGTGGCCAGCCTCAGCTACTTCGTGAGGCCCTTGGCAACTTAACGAGACCCTGTTTCAAACTAAAGAATAAAACATAGGGCTGGGGATGTAGCTCAGAGGTAGAATGCCTCTGGATGTTCAATCCCTGGTAACACACACACACACACGACAAACTGCCAGGCGTGATGGTGCACACCTGTAATCTCAGTATTTGGGAGGCTGAGACAGTAGGATCACAGGTCCATAGCTAGCCTCAGCAACTTAGTCTTAGTGAGATTGTTTCCAAACCAAAAATAAAATAAGGCTGGCAATGTAGCTCAGAGGTAGAATGCTTCTGGGTTCAGTCCCCAGCACCAGACATACACAGACTCAAGCTGTCAGGTGTGGTGGTGCACATCTGTATTTCTAGTACTTGGGAGGCTGAGACAGGAGGATCGCAGGCTCAGAGCCAGCCTCAGTAACTTAGTGAGACCCTGTTTCCAAATAAAAAGTAAAATAAGGTTGGAGATGTAGTAGCATGGAAGCAGAATGCCTCTGGATTCAATCCCCAGACCTACACACACACACACACACACACACACACACACACACACACACACACAACTCAAACTGTAGGGCTGGGATATAGCTCAGTGGTAAGAGTGCTTGCCTAGCATGCATGAGGCTTTGGGTTTGTTCCCCAGCACTGCAATAAAATAAAACAAAACAAAATCAAACTAACATTAATCAAATGGTTTTTAAAAAGCCCTGTGCTACAGCCGGGCATGATGGCATGTGCCTAGAATCCCAGTACTTAGGAGATAGAGACATGAGGATTGCAGATTTGAGGACAGCCTCAGCAACTCAGAGATGCTCAGTAACTTAGTAAGACTCTGTTTCAAAATAAAAAATAAGCTGGGTGTGGTGATGCACATGTGTAATCCCAGTACTTGGAAGGCTGAGACAGGAGGATGGAAGGTTCGCAGTCAGGCTCAGCTACTTAGTGAGGCCTTCAGTAACTTAGTGAGACCCTGTTTCCAAATAAAGAATAAAAAAGAGGGCTGGGGGTGTATCTCCGAGGCAGAATTCCCCTGAGTTCAATCCCCAGTAGTGCAAAACAAAACAAAAACAAAATAAAAACTGAAAAATAAAATAGGCCTGGAGTTGTAGTTCAGAGGTAGAATGCCCCAGTCTTCCCCTACCCCCCCAAAAAAGCCCTGTGCCAGGTCTAGGGGTGTAGCTCAGTGGTAGAGAAACAAATCAAAACAAAACCACAAAAAAACATCCTGCCTGTGCTAAGGTTTGACTGTTCCTGCCAAAACTCAGGTTCAAATTTAATTTGCACTGTAATGGTATTAAGACGTGAGACCTTAGAGAAAAGATTAGGCTCTCTACCAGTAAACTACATCCTCAGGCCCAGGCCAGAATTTAATTTCTTTTTTTTTTTGGTTAAGAGTTGGTTTCTTTTTATTTGGGAATAACTATGGTCAACTTCCATTAATGTCAAAGTTGACTGATAATGCTAAGAACCAAAAAGGAGAATAAAGCCAATACCCATATTCAACACTGTAGTTTGCTTTTAGTTACAAGTTTTCTGTTTTTTTTTAATTTAAAATTTCTTTCTCTGAAGCATTCACAGGAGAGGTGTTTGTTTCACTGGCCTAGTCACCTCTAGGTACCACCACAGTTGCTGGGGTCATGTGAGGTAAAGGAATAAACCCAATGGCTATAACCTAACATGGCTATGTGGAATTCTGGTAGAAACAGAATTTAATTTCTGACAATTTCCAGATAAAGCTGATGCTATTGCTTAGTAATGTTATACGGCCTAGTTACCTTTGGGTTAGGTGGTGAGGGAAGTGGTTATAAACATGTTTCTAAGCCAGATTCATTCTAATTCACTCAAAGGTTTTATAGTATTTCATAGCCTAGCAATATTATTTGTGATATAATTTTATAACCATACTAGGTTTCATAAATTAAACAATGTTTCAATTTTGAAAAAGATAATTCTTCCCATCACTACAAAACTGGCTTGGAAAATACATATGGTTTCTAAGAGATTTTATGTCTATCTACATAGGTAGATTCCATATTACAATATTTTTGTAACTGTTTTTTGTTTTTATGTGGTACTGGGAGTTGAACCCAGGGAGAGTTCTACCTCCAAGCTATACCTCCAGGCATTTTTTTATCTTTTGTTTTGAAATAGTGTCTTGCTAGGTTGCTGAGAATCTTACTATAGACTGTCCTCGAACCTGGTGTGAACCTCAGCTTCCTAAGAACTGGGATTACAGGCACCTGCCACCACGCATGGCTTGTAATACTTTGAAACATAACAAGGTAATTATCATCTCCCTGAACCGTAAAGAGCTTACCTGGACTGCCTGTGTCTGCCATTTTGCATAGGCTGAGTTCGTAAATTCCAGTGACTCGGTTGCTATTTGAAAATAAAGTAGAATAATTGCTTCATTTTTTATAGCACAAAAATAGGAAAATCTCAATCCTGTCTGCTTAAAAAACTGTCTCTTCTAGGGACCTCAAATATAATTACATACATTTCTTATCAGTCACTGTGCTTTTCCTATTCAGAACTTTAGTAGTATATCTTTTCCTAGAGGAGCTTATCTCAATCTTTTGACCCCTACTATTTCAACAGGATAAATAAGATGATAAACTATTGACTCTTCTGTTGGTACTACAATAATAGCGATATTTATTTTTTTCTTTAAGGTGGGTGGTGATGCACAGGTATTCACTCTATAATTTTGATAATATTTTTGTATAGTTTAAACATGGATAGTAAACCTTAAAAAGAAGAAAAACCCAATGGTAATTAATAATGCCATTTAGTTCCTGTAAAACTGTTCTGGAAGTATTCAGAATGTGATGCTCTTTCTTCCTTCATTAACATGTCCACCTATCAACATTTTATTAAAGGCCGGCATGCAAGTCACTACACTCTAGCCCTCAGTATCCAGATGGTATTTAAGCTGTAAACTAACCATGAAACAGCAAGCCAGGGATGTCTAAGGACTGCTGAGTCTGTTGCACTGGGCAAACAAACTGAAAGGTAAACTTGTCTCAAAAACTTACGAGTCTGGTGACTTTGAGTAGCCACTGCCAAAGAGACTGCGCAGAGAACGAGGCGGTGAGATCTTGGCATCTCGGGAGTAGAAGACCATGCACACATCCTTGGTGATGACAGCTGGCTGAATGCAATGATCCAGCTGGAAGCAGACAACAGGGAGTGCTGACTAAATGCAGGCATAGTACCCGTGACCAGAGGCTAGGCGGCGGCCTATTGGGAAAGCTAGTCCCAGATGGGACCAATTATTTTAGCAGTACCTATGTTCTGATAGGTGCATTTACTTTCCTCTGAGGTTAAAGGCTATTATACTCCTGTTCAACATTATGAGGAAATGGGGGCACCGGGAGCTTGTCCAAGGACATACAGGCAGAACATGGCAGCATAGAGATCTGAGCTCAGATACGGTACTTTTAGGGTCTGTGCTGTTAAAACTCTCCTACATTGTGTCACAGCCAAAAAAACAAGAAGTACAGTTTTCTTTCTTTTTTTTTTGCGGTGCTGGGGATTGAACTCAGAGGCATTCTACTGCTCAGCTGTACCCCCAGCCCTATTTTTTTATTCTTTATTTTGAACCAGGGTCTCACTAAGTTGCGGAGTGCCTCACTAGGTAGCTGAGGCTGGCTGTGAACCCGGATCCTCCAGTCTCAGCCTCCCAAATGCTGGGATTACAAGCGTGCCCCACCACGCCGGGCTCTAAGAAGTACAGTTTTCTTAAAGTCATGCGTTCATCAAAGAATGATGTCTGGGCTACTAAAGCTTAAGCCATTATAAAAGTGGTGATCTTTTGACTAAATAGAGCCCAGATATACAACCTAACATAAGCAGAACAGTCAGCAAAGTATAATAAATAAACAACTGAAGGATGTGGAGGAAGGATGGAAGATAAAACAGTCAAGTCTTCCATTTCCTCTGTAACCTGCTGGATGCTCAGGGCTGGCTGGCTGCACCCGAGTCTCCTCACCTCCAGGTAGGCTGACAAAGTCATGTAGATCTTTTCTCCATAGGGCGTCACTCTGTTCAGAAGAAGGGAGTTATGCAGGGAGCTGTCCCACACAGCCTCAAACCGGTAGAAGGTCCTGAGGTCAGAACGACATGAGATGTCAACCAAAAGCAGCCGATGGTAACTTAGTCCAGGTGCTGCTAGTGTTGGTGAACCTAACCATCCCAACACCAGCCACACCATGTTCCATTTGTCAGAGTCTAAGAACAGAGGAAGCCCTCTCTCCTAGGAGTGGAAGGCAGGTCCCATCATTTAAGGGCACTAGACTGGTCATTTTTCTTTTTCTTTTGAGACAAGTCTCTGCCTCTGAACATAAAAATTGTGAGGGCAATCAAAGAGATTAAGATGAGAAGGATAAGTGAGTATGGACAGAATCTAAAAGAAGAAAGACTAGGTCAGCTCTCCTGTCAGTCAATAATGAGAGCTGGAAGCAAATATCCAGTAATGTGTAAGCCTCAGTCTTCCCACCACCAGAAACCTAAACTTCATAATACACTTCTGCTGAGCCATGGGAGCATGACAGATACGTGTCTGGGAGGCTTACTGGGGGAGCAGGTGGAAGATTTTAAGTATGGAAAGCCTTGTTTTAAATACAAGAACAAGAGCTGATACTTGAATAAAAGAGGATATTTTTGTACCACCAGAAAAGTCACTACCAAGCCAGGCGTGGTGCGCATGCTTGTAATCCCAGCATTTGGGAGGCTGAGACCGGAGGATCTGAGTTTGCTGCCAGCCTCAGCTACTTGGGCCCTCGGTAACTTAGTGAGACCTGGTTTCAAAATAAAGAATAAAAAATAGGGCTGGGGGTATAGCTTGGAGGTAGAATGGCCCTGAGTTCAATCCCTAGTACTGCAAAA
>PVLC010020943.1:0-28049 GCA_004027655.1 Graphiurus murinus
TTTTTGTGAAAGCTAATTATGCCTCTCACCAGTAGTAGGACCCAGGACTGACACCCAGCTCCAAGTTACAAAACTGCCTCCTGTCATAAGAATAAGAGAAGTTTATTTTTCCTCTGGATGAAGCCAATTAGCAAACACAGATGGCCACTCCAATTACCAACTGAATGTAGGTTGAACCCCGTGTGACAAATGTTGCTGTCATTCCTCTACTTAGAGACTACTTAACTGTTTGTTTGGGGAACATGTCTGTGGTGGGTTGTACCTGCCGGGCTCCATAAAACGGTGAGATTTCTTTCTGTCTTTGAAACCTATTAACAGATTGGCTTTGATGTACATTACAATCTCAATACAGGCTTACTCAATAATGAAATTGTTCTCTTTCTCCTCCACTTTTTGGTCTACCTTTCTTTCTCTCCTATCTCTCTGAGTTGATGGGGGATTTTGCTTTTAATTCTATTTCCCTCCAGCCCACCACCACCCTCTTCAAGACATAGAACATTCCTACAATATCCTAACTTTATTTATACCCATGTTTATAGCAGCACAATTTACAAGCCAAGGTATGGAACCAACCTAGGTGTCCATCGACAGATAAATGAATGAAGAAAATGTGGTATACACACACAATGGAATTTAACTCAGCTGTAAAGAAGAACAAAATCACATCATCTGCAAGAAAACGGATGGAACAGAGAACATTATGCTAAGTGAAATCAGAAAATCAAGGGCCATATATTATTTCCTCTCATATGTGAAAGCTGGAGAGAAAATAGGAAAGAAAAGGGACTTTGTGAAAATGAGGAGAGAGACTAGTAGGATAGTGGAAGGAAGGGAGAAGGAAAAAGAGGCTTGAGGAGGGAAACAGACCAATGTTATGCTCAAAATGAAGGTATCCCTGCCAATCTCACTAGTATTGCAAGGAGAGAGGAGGGAGTAGTGCATTGGGGTTAGTAGATGTTACAGATATAAAATGTCCCCTAAATAGCTCATTTATTAATACTCAGGGTTGATGTGGTGGAGTCATGAGGATTGTAATCCCAGCAGTGATTAAGCCCATTGTAGTGGATTTACTTGGCTGCTACCCAGTAGGCTGGTAGGCTGTGGCTGCAGGAGACGGTCTCTGGGGGTTATATAGATGGTTCCCCCTCTCCCTGCTCCCTCTCCTGCTTCCGGCCTCCATGATGTAAGGAGCGCAGCCCATGTGCTCACCCTCTCTCTGCCTCCCGCCGCCATGCCCTGAGATCCATGATCCCCGGCCTCACAAGGACTGAACCCTAAACTGTAAGAAAATAAATCTTCTTTCCTCTAAATTATGTAGTCAATCTTTAGATTATAACTACAAGAATGCTGATGGGTACAGTAGAGACACCAAAAGTGTCTGCATATATGAATGTTATCACTTTGAATCTCACTATAATGCATAATTAAGTTGCACCAATAAAATCCTAAGAGAGAAAAAAAGACACAGAGCATTCCATCACCCCAAACATTGTCAAGTGCCCCTTTGAAATGAATCTCTAACGCTCTACCCCACTGGTGTTATTTCTACCACATAGACAAGCTGTACCTGATTCAGAACTTCCTATAAATGGACTCATGCAGTATTACTCTTCAGTTTAAAGTTTCTTTCATCAGGATGGTTTTTTTTTCTAATATACGTTTATTGGTGCACTGTAGTCTCACATATAATACAGTTCAGAGTAATAGGGACATACGTGCACACAGCACTTGGTGAGCTTCCCCCTGACTTGCTCCCCACCTGTATCCCCTTCCCATAGATGATACTGAGAGTGACATTGATAATTTCACATATGTACCTAATGTCAATGGAAGTGTTTCTTTCATTAATTATCCTCCCACACACACACAACACTCCATCTCTCCATTTGAGTTTCTCCTCCATTATCTAAAGTCTTTATTATATCCTGATTACTCCCTAGCTTATACATAGGGAAAAAAATATGACCCTTCACTTTCTGTGACTAATTAATTTCACTTAACATAATGTTCTCCAGGTCCTTCCACTTTCCTGCAAATGACACAATTTTGGTCTTCTTTATTGCTGAGTAGAATTCCTTTGTGTGTACATCTCATAATTTTGTAATCCATTCATCTGTTGATGGACACCTAGGTCAGTTCCATGATTTGGTTATTGTGAATTGATCTGCTATCAACACGCATACGCATGTGTCACTATAATATTATGATTTCAGTCCCTTTGGAAAGATACCCAGGAGTGGTATTGCTGGATCTTATGGTGGATCTATCCCCAGTTTTCTGAGGAATCTCGATGCACATCTCCATAGCAGCTGTGCTAAGTTGCAATCCCACGAACGGTGTATAAGAGTTTCTATTTCCCCACACCCTCTCCAGGACCAGGATGTTTCTGCGATCTGTCCACACTGCTGAACATGGCAGCGGGATTTCTCTGCACATTCTACAACTGTTTTCCATCCACTCAGTGATGGACACCTGGATCATTTCCAGTTTGGGGCTATTATAAATAAAGCCTCTATGAACATATAAAGACTGTAGACTTACATTTTCATTTAGACCTTGGATAAATAGCTGAGAGTGGAACTGCTGAGTCTTGTGTGTGTTTAAGTTTTTAACAAACTGACATTTTATAATCCCACTGGGATGTTCCTGTTGTTCTAAACCCTTGTCAATACTCAGTATGTTGTGTCTTTTAATTTTAAATATTCTAATAAGTCTGCATCTCATGGTTCTAATTTGCATCTTTCTAACTATTAATGAGGCTGGGTGTCTGGTTCTGTCAGGGAATATCTGGAGGCATGTAGAGCAGGTCATTTGGGGGTCTATTTGCAGGGGAGATAAGGTAGCCTCTGGAAAGAGTTCATCCTGATGGAGGAGTATGGCTAAAAGCAGCACTCCAGGGTTTGTGAGAAAGAATGAATCTGTCATACACATCCCCCTCCTTCCCAGCAATGTGAACAGATCTTGAAATCTGAGGAGAATGGAGAACAATCAGAGTGAGCAAGAAACAAAAACACCATGTGTCAACAACTGGGAGAAAGTTTGCTATCAATTGTGATACTAATAATATTGGTCAAGTACTTACTATTATAGTCCAGTCATGTTTAAAAAGACTCTCCTTGAATTAACTCATGTAATTCATACCACAGCCTGGTGACAAAAG
Organism: Graphiurus murinus; assembly: GCA_004027655.1. Classification (NCBI taxonomy): domain Eukaryota; kingdom Metazoa; phylum Chordata; class Mammalia; order Rodentia; family Gliridae; genus Graphiurus; species Graphiurus murinus. Next base: position 3,161 of record PVLC010020943.1, read on the forward strand.
TCTTGTTACCATCTCAACTTGGAAGATAAGCCTGGCCAAGGTACTAAGAAAATAAGTAAAATGTGTCTGTGATCAGCTGACCTTACTAGAAAACTAGGCATCTATGTGCTTTTGACCATAATTCTGTGCCCCAGTTCAGTATGGTATACACCACGCAATCTCAAATCTATTATTTCTGGAAACTGCCCAGTAAGTCCAGTAATTTGTGGATGAGGAAGGAAGTTGGGGCTCAGCAAGGGAAAACTAGTTTGCCTAAATCTCTTCCCCTAGTGAGCAGATGCTCTGAGCTGTGAACTTGCTCTCCCTCTGACTTCTACCCAATGCTCTCCCTCTGACTTCTCATTTAGAGAGTCAGAGGCTCTGAAGAATTTGGTAGGAGGAGAAAAGCATTTCATGGCTACCTTCCTCCTTGGAACATCTCACATCGATGGTCTCAACCCAAGGCACATCCCAGCAGCAAGAAAGGAGAAAGGGAAAGAAGAGGTCCTGGGGTCTGCAGGAGGGAGGAATTCTACAGCAACCGATCCCACAGAAGGGAAATGTTTGAGTTGAAGCTGAGGTCCAATTTCCCATTACACTGGATTGACCCCAGGGGGGAAATATTACTCATTTTATTTCACAAATTGCATTAGAAAGCAGACACATCTAGTGATGACATTGTTCTCTTCACGACGAGAGCTGTTTCCAGTTGTGTCTGTAATTTGCACTGCGCCTATTCCAACACATCTGAGATGCCTCCCTGAAGGAGGTGCAATGTGCATCAATTTGAGTCTAAAATGACTCCAGAAAGAAGACTCTGGTGTCTTGCCAATGAGTGGCAAAAAGGGAACTATGTGCCATGTGTCAAAGGGAGGTGGGAGTAGGATACAAGAAATAAAAGAAATAGGTAAAAAGGAGACGCACAGGGAAGGAAAGAGGGACTGTAGTTTTAAATATAAAAACTTCCTGATCACCCTCATCTCCACTCCCCAAGTATTTTCCCCCAAGACTGAATTTTTTGGGGGGGTTGGGAGGTACTGGAGATTGAACTCAGGGTCTTCTACCTCTGAGATATACCCCCAACTCTATTTTTTTAAATTTTGAAACAGGGTCTCACTAAGTTGCAGAAGTTCTCCCTAAGTTTCTGAGGCTGACCTAGAAACTGTGATCCTCCTGCCTCAGCCTCCTAAGTACTGGGATTGCACAAGCGTGTACCATCATACTTTATTCCCAAGCCTGAATTCTTACAATGTGCAATAAATCTTAGAGTAGTGTAAATTCAGTTAAATGGTACATGTAGATTTTGTTGGCTTACAAAATATATTTTTATACTGATCTGTCAACTAGATAATTCAACCTGAAGGCTCTAAGTGCTGTCCATTGATCAGATAATGTCAGCCTGAAGATTCTGAGAAGAACCAGACCAACATCATGGTCAAAGGAATCAAGCTCACCCCCTTCTGCATGCCCACCATTTACAGCCTTTCCTATAAAGAAGAACCATACTCCCCAGAGGTGTCTCTCCATTTCTCTGTCTCTCTCGCTCTGGAGATGACCCGCATTTTCCCTTGAATGTATTCCCTTGAATTTCTTGCTTTCCTAAGTAAACCTGTTTGTAACTCTACTCTCCACTATGACAAAATCCCCTAATAAATAAGCAAGCCTGGTGAGAAACGATAGAACAGTCTCTTGCCCACAGAGCTACCATTCTGATGGTAAGTGGCCATTCTACCATTTATCAGCTGTGAGACCTCGGGCAGGTCGCTTCACATTTTCCAAGTCCTTATAGCTCTGTCACCTATAAAAGGGAAATAGCAGTGGTTCCTGACCACCCAGCATCTGTCATATCAGCTGCTGTAATGCTCAGGGACAATCTCTGAAAGCAATAACACAAGGCTTGAAGGAGGAGAGCTAAAAAAAAAAAACCATACAAAAATCATATAAGTGAATATGTCAGGCAGAGAAAGGGGACATCAGGTGCAAAGGGCCTGGAGCAGAAAAGGGTTTGTGCTCTCAAGAGCATAGAAGGCAGGAGATGAAGATGTGGGAAGAGAAAAATTACCTTAAGGCAAGGTCAGACCGTGTAAGAGTTTCAGGACATGGTAAGAGATGTGGGCTTTATTCCAAGCATAATGGATCGTTTATAGAGGGTGTTAAAGAGAGGGACTGACATGATTTGACTTTGCAGAGCAGCCCTGAGAGAATCTGCTCTACACTGCTCGTTGAAGGAGCCGTGGGCAGCTGCAGGCAGAGCACCCGGGACTTGGTAAGCCATAGCTGATGTTCTCACCTGTGCCCATCTCGCCTTGTCCTGAGCTCAAGTTGCTGCTTAAAAGGCCCCACTTCCTGAAGCCAGAGGAAAGTTGCAGGCAGGACACCCATGCCCATCACCACCACCCCAGGCCTGGGACAGCTGAATCAGGAGCCCGGCATCTGCTCCAACCCAGCTCATCAAAGCTCCCTGGTTTGCAGATGTGGTTCTGAGGTTAAGAGATGACCACAGGGCATTATCTGCTGCTGAGCCTGTGCCTAGGTTCCTGCCTTCACAAGAAGGAGGGGCTGATGCTTCCCACCCTGTGCTCACAGGGCTATTTTTATCACTGAGACAAGCCCTGCAAGACGCTACCAATGAGGACAGGGGCTGTAGATGCCTTCTACCTACTCCTTGAGTCCTGGAATCCTCCAGGAGCAGTGTTAAGAGAGCTCTTCCCTTCTTTGACTAAGAATGCAAAAATGAGCTGTTTGTTGAGCATATTCTAGAAATTCAGAGAGGCGAAGTAAGGTGCCCGAGGCCACAATGGCCCCTCAGTAGCAGAACTAGGGTTTCTATCTAGTCTTTCAATGCCTCATGCTGCACTGTTTTTACATATTCTCCATCCTGCAGATGAAGACAGTAAAGGCAAGCATGCAGAGGCAATGGTTTTTACCAGACAGCCCGGTGGTTTCAAAACACTCTTGTCACAGAAGGTGAGAATCTGGCATCGCAGTATGTTGGACAGGTTGACTTCTATGCTTCCTTCCGGTTTTCAGTTCAGAGACTGGATGTCTGTGATAGTTTATGAAAAGACCTACAAAAAATGGGTTGTTTAAATAAAGCTGAAAATGGAACCAAATCAACACATATTGATTCACCCCTTTGTGCACCAGGATGTACAATTCAGAAAAGATTCCTGTATTAGTACTCTTGAGTCCACTTCTGGCTAAGACGGAGTTAGAAGCATTGGATTTACCCTTGGACCTGAAATAACTATTTAAAAAAAACCAACAAGATATAAGAAACAATGGTTTTAAAGACAGTGGGCAGAAGGCAATGAAGGACAAGGACTCTAATGAGGGCTGAACTAGTTTGTTCATTGCCTTGATTTCCCAGGAAGCTGATGACGACAAAGGCAGAAGCTACAAAGAGCCTCCCAGACTCTTGAAATTGACGAGAGGCAGCCACAAAGCCAGGGAATCCAAAGGAGCTAAACTTTGCAGGACAGAGTACCAGAGAGAAGAGAGGTCTTCAGAGGAGGTCTCCTCAAGTAACTAGCAGAAAACAACTGTCTACACTTGCATAAAGAACCACCCAAGAGAAGAAGAAACGGTGCTAGGAACTCACCTGTCCCAACCAGTCATATGAGGACATCTCGCAATTCGCAGGGTAGTGAGCAGAGTTCTTCAGAGGGTCTTGCCTCAACATCAGTAATACCATAAATCTTGGAATTATCACGGAGAAGATGTTTCCCCTTCTTCTTTCATGTAGATTGCTACAATAATCAGGAAGAAACTGGGGAAGAATGCAATGTTACTGCATGCAAAATCTTGGCTTGACCTAGAACAAAGGTGGCTTTTTGGGGAGCAAATGAGCAGTTTTAGAAGGTGAATCACAAACCCAGTCATTGAGTTACCTCTGAAATAACTTCACCAGGGCTTCACAAAAATCTATATCTACAGAGCAAGTGATAAGCTCCAGGTAATTTTTTTAAGTGTAGGTGCTGTTTACTTTCCCTCATGCACCCTTTGGAGGTAAAGCAAGAGCAGCACACAGATGAAGTTTTTTTAGTGTGCCTTTCAACATATGGCCCTCCTAACAGAACACATTACTAGAAATATTCATTAGTCACATCACAAATACATGTTAATTTGATTTAACAAATCTCTATGGAATACCAAAGCATCCTCTATATGCTGGAAGAATGAGAGAAAAAAGGAAAGAGATGGTTTTTGCTTTCAAAACTAATGAGGCAGACTCACCCAAATAGTAGTAAACCTTGGAAGAATCCATAAATTTGAACCATGAGACCTTTTCTATGGACTCCCTCGCTGAATCCATAAACCCACCATGCATCTATTTTCCAAACCCATGGCAGGCATCAGTCACTGAACAGAACCCTCTAGTGATAAGCCAGACTGACAAGTGATTAAGAAGCCGTTTAACCCTGGCCATCGGGTTGTCTCCTTTCTGTTGGATTTATTCAACCTGAGCTCAGCTCTTTAAACATTTCCTGCATCCAAAGTATCTTGGTTGACTGTCTGCCATTTAGGTCTTTGAAAGACAGAATAGCTGCCTTGTTTGTTTGGGTGACACTTATCTACTACGTGCCAACCTGTTCCTCCTCATCTCCCAAAGTAATCACCAGCATGTCTGTCATTCAACATCTCCATTGATACCACTTTCTCTTTTTTTCTTTCTATTTTTTATTTTTATTTCTTTTTTTTTATTGGTGCATTGTAATCATACATCTTTGTGAGGTACAAGCTGGTAGAGGCTTACATGCACACATCTCTCATTTAACCCTTCCCCAATTCCTGCCCCACTCCCTCCCTCTCCATCCTTCTCAAGTCCAGTTTAGTCATTGACTTTGATCTGTTTGTGAAAGTCCATCATGTGCACTAGGGTGTGTCCCTCCCTCCCCATCACCTTCAGTTAAGTCACCTTCTTTGCTCATCTAAGGTTTCTACTTCTTTCTGAACATTATGAACCAGATCAAGTACTAAAGCTGAGACGAGGCATTAAGTCTAGTACCTAGAGGTATTATTTCCCATCCCTTATTTCAAATTCTTGGTACATACCAAATATTTTATCCCCATTTCACAAATAGAGAAACTGTGGTTTAAAGAAGTCAAGCACCTTGCCTAAGTTCACCTAGTAAAAAAAAACAGAATTCAAACCCATCATGGAGAAACTCGTTTCATGATACAAAGATTTTTTTTTTCTGTGTTCAGTTCAGGTTTACACAAACTCCCGGAATATAAATTTGGGCAGAAGATTTACTTATTTTCTATTATTATGACTGGAGTCACTGCAACATTTCACTCCTTGGGATTTGTACCATAAGCCATAAGTTATTTGAGAAGATTGAAAGACCCCTTTGTTCCAATTCAGAAACACTCAGCTGGTATTAAAAATACCGCCGCAGCTTTGTGTGGATTGCCTATTTTTTCCCCATAATAAATGTTGTGTCTTGAGAGTTTCCTAACTAACTGCTTCCCAACGAGCATTTCCATTTGAGTTTCTTTTGTGGTGTGCAGATGGTAATAAGAGAAGGCTGCCACTCCCGTCCTTGCTTTTAACTTTCGTCACTCAGCATCATAAATAGAGTCGGAGCTCTCACAAGGGACTCCTGGGGTGTATATAAATTGCTGTTATTCCTGTGGTTTACCACTTGGACCTGGAGTGATTTATCTTTGCACTAGAGACTGCTGTGGAATTCATCATCTTAATGGAGGCAGAAAGCCAATAGGCCTGCATTCGATGAGCAGCTAAGTGTGAAGGCATGGTCAGCACGGAGGTCAGCCCAGGTCTGATTCACTCATAAGTGAATGTACCCACTGGGTTCCTCTCTAAGCCACAGCTGCTCACCAGTTGTTATAAAATGCAAGCTTCATGAGGGTGGGGAGTGTGTCTGCCTTACTCATTACCCAATCTCAGTCACTCCGTTCCATGGCTGGCACGCAGTGGGTGTTCTGTATCTCTGTCAAGATTCTTCAAAGCAACTGACCACACAACTTAGAGAAAGGAGGATTTATTTGCTCACAGTTTTATGGAGATTTCAGGTTCAGGCTATGTGAGGACAGGGTGTGGAGCTCAGGGGATGGTGTTGGGAGGAGAGAGCAAGGGCTCTGTACTCATGTCTGTCGTAGAGGTCAGAAGCAAGAGGGCAAGCAAGCAAGGAGATTCAATGACACAGCACAATCCCTATGGCCACACCCCCAGGGACCTGCATCCTCCAAACTCACCCCCCAGGCCTACGTTACCACCCAGTAAGTCCATTACAATGGATTTCTCTACCAATGATATTACAACCCTTGTGACTTAATTACATCAACTCTGAACACTAATACATGAGTTCTCCAGGAGACATTCTATATCTAACCAGAATACTCTGCTAATAGTTACCAGTATTTATTTATAAAAGTTTTAAAACATAGCAAAGTTGAAATATTTTTTTCCTGCGAAAACGTGTACACTAGATTCTGCCATTAAATGTTATTATCTGTGTTCTATCACATAGCCCAACTACTAATCCATTATATTTTCTGATGCATTTAAAAGTAAGTTGCAAGCCGGGCGTGGTGGTGCATGCTTGTAATCCCAGTACTTGGGAGGCTGAGACTGCAGGATCCGGGTTCGCGGCCAGCCTCAGCTACTTCGTGAGGCACTCTGCAACTTAGTGAGACCCTGTTTCAAAAGAAAGAATAAAAAATAGGGCTGAGGATGTAGCTCGAAGGTAGAATACCCCTGAGTTCCATTCCCAATACTGCAAAAAAAAAAAAAAAAAAGTAAATTGCAAACTTCAATATAGTTCCCTTAAGTACTTCAACATGCATATCATTAACTTCAGTTCAATATTCATAGGGTTTTTTTTTTTTTTTGATGATGAAAATTTACACACAGCATGATATACAGTTCTTGAGTACATTCCTGGGTGTTATGGGCCAAACCTACCCAAATTCACAAGTTGAAATTTTAATTCCCAGCCTGCCAGAATGCAAAAATATTAGGAAATAGGGGCTTCAAAGAGGTCTCTAAGAGGTCACTAGAGTAAGTCCTACTCCACTCTGGCTGGTTTCTTAAAAGGAAGGATTATCAGGACACTGACACACACAGAGGGGAGACCATCTGAAGACACCTAGATAAAAGGGCCATTTACAAGCTAAGGAGAAAGGCCTAGATAGACCCTTTCCTCCCAACCCTCTGAAGGAGACCACCTGCCCATACCTGGATCACTGACTTCCAGCCTCCAGAATTATAAGGAAATAAATTCCTGTTGTTTAAGCCTCTCGGTCAGTAGTGTTTTGTTACAGCATCCCTAACAAACTAAAATACTAGATTCTGACAAATATATTCACCAATGTAACTCAAACACCTGTTGAGATACTAAACATTATTGTTCTCCATAAGGCTCCCACATGCCCCTTCCCAGTCAGTCCTTAACTCAGACACTACCCTGAATTTTTATGCTCTAGGTTAGTTCCATCCTTCCTTGAGCTTCATGAAAATGAAATTATGTGCCATATGCTCTTCTTCTTTTTATTGGTGCATTGTAATCATACATCTTTGTGAGGTACAAGCTGGTAATGACATACATGCACACATCTCTCATTTAACCCTTCCCCAATTCTCACCCCACTCCTTCCCCCTCATTCTTTCTCAAGTTCAGTTTAGTAATTGACTTTGGTATGTTTGTGAAAGTACATCATGTACATTAGGGTGTTCCCCTCCCCATCACCTTCAGTTAAGTCACCTTCTTTGCTCATCTAAGGTTTCTCCTTCTTCATCTAGAATCCCTCTTATATCCCACTTTCTCCCTAGCTTCCGCATATTAGGAAGGGCATACAATTTTTTACATTTTGTGACTGACTAATCTCACTTAACATGTTTTCCAGTTCCATCCATTTCCCTGCAAATTACTTGATTTTGTTCTTCTATATGGCTGAGTAAAATTCCACTGTGTATATATCCCATAGTTTTGTAATCCAATCATCTGTCGATGGACATCTTGGCTGGTTCCATAGTTTGGCAATTGTGAATTGTGCAGCTATAAACATAGATATACATGCATCAGTCTGGTAGTTTGGTTTCCATTCTTTTGGGAAGATACCCAGAAGTGGTATTGCAGAATCATATGGTAGTTTCATTTCCATTTGTCTGGGGATCCTCCATACTGTTTTCCAGAGTGGCTGCACTAATCTGAAATCCCACCAACAATATATTAGGGTTCCCACGTCTCTACATCCTTGCTAGCATTTATTGAGTCAAGAAGGTATAGAAAACTTAAGCCGACCAATAGCAATCAAAGACATAGAAACAGCAATAAAGAGTTTACCATCAAACAAAAGCCCGGAGCCAGATGGTTTTCCAAGTGACTTTTATAAAACCTTTATAGAAGCCTGGCGTGGTGGCTCACAGCTTGTAATCCCAGCATTTGGGAGGCTGAGACCGGAGGATCTGGGTTCGAGGCCAGTGTCAGCTATCTAGTGAGGCACTGTGCAACTTAGTGAGACTCGGTTTCAAAATAAAGAATAAAAAATAGGGCTGGGGGTATAGCTCGGAGGTAGAATGCCCTTGAGTTCAATCCCCAGTACCACAAATAAATAAATAAATAAAACCTTTATAGAAGAGCTAATCCCAATACTCCTCAGACTATTCTGTGAAATAGAAAGAAATGAGACTCTCCCAAACACATTCTATGAAACCAACATCACATTAATACCAAAGCCAAATAAACACAGCTCAAGAAAGGAAAACTATAGGCCTACATCACTGATGAACTTAGACACAAAACTGCTAAACAGAATACTAGCAATATGCATTCAAAACCACATCAAGAAAATGGTACACAGCCGGGTATGGTGGCACACACTTGTAATTCCAGTACTTGGGAGACTGAGACAGGAGGATTGCAGGTTCGCAGCCAGCCTCAGCAACTTAGTGAGGCCATCTGTAACTCAGTGAGACCCTGTTTCAAAATAAAAGAATAAAATAGGGCTGGAGGTGTGGTTCAGAGGTAGAATGCCCCTGTGTTCCATCTCCAGTATCACACACACAAAAAAAATGGTACACCATGACCAAGTCGGTTTCATCCCAGGAATGCAAGGCTGGTTCAACATACGTAAAACAAAATTCATCACATAAACAGAACCAAAGAAAAAAATCACAGGATCATTTAAATAGATGCTGAAAAAAGCATTTGATGAAACCCAACCCTATTCATGCTAAAAGCACTGCAGAGAATCAGAATAGAAGGAACGTACCTCAACATCATAAAGGCAATATACAGTAGGCCCAGGGCCAACATCATATTAAATGGGGGAAAAACTGCAGGAGTTCCCACTAAAAACAGGAACAAGACAATGATGTCCATTATCACCATTCTGTTCAATATAGTACTTGGGATTCTAGCCAGAGCAATAAGGCAAGAGAAGGAAATCAAAGGTGTAAAAATAGGAAAAGAAGAACTAAAACTAACCCTTTTTGCAGATGACATGATACTATACTTAGAAGACCCAAAAAGGCAACCATACGCTCTTCTACACGAGGATAAAGATCGTTTTGCAGAGCATGTTATTGAAATCTATTCGTGTTTTTCCATGTGCCATTCATTTATCCCTTTTTTTTTTTTTTTTTTGCGGTACTGGGGATTGAACTCAGGGGCATTCTACCTCAGAGCTATACCCCCAGCCCTATTTTTTATTCTTTATTTTGAAACCGAGTCTCACTAAGTTGCAGAGTGCCTCACTAGGTAGCTGAGGCTGGCCGAGAACACGGATCCTCCGGTCTCAGCCTCCCGAATGCTGGGATTACAAGCGTGCGTCACCACACCCAGCTCATTTAATCCCTTTTTATTGTTGAGTAGTACTCCATTATATGAATATACACCACTTATTTATACATTCTTCTATTGATAAACATAGAGGCTCTTTCTAATTCTTTAATATTACAAACAAAACTGCTATGAATATTTTTCTACAAGTCTTTTCTTAAAATAATTTTTATTTCTTTTGAGTAACTATCCAGAGATGGAAAGGTTGGGTCTCATAGCAGATATATGGTTAGTTCTAATCACCTGGACTTTTTACAATGTGACTTTACTATTTTATGTCCTCACTAATAATGTAGGGGAGTTCTGCTTATTCCACGCACTCACCAACATTTGGTACCTTCATGCTAAGTATTCAATGAGAAAATAAAGATACGAATTGTTTCAGACTCCTGAGGTGGAGAAGTTAGAACACACGTGGAAAGACCTCAAATAAAAGACCTAAGTCTCTTTCTCAAAGAAGGGAGTAGCTGGCACAATGAGAAGAGTATGTGTTTTAATCGGCATCTGACATGCACAACTTAGAGGAAGAAACAATTATTGGCTTACAGATCTGGAAATTTTGGACCATATATATGTAGTCCATGTTACACAAGCTGCAAATCAGGACTTGAGGCTACAGATCTTTAGGACATCATAGCAGGGATCAGAGAGAGATTAGAGCCAGATGCTGCAGTGGGACAGGGCCAGACACACACTATATTTGGTCATGCGCACCCCACCCAGGAACCCTCCTCCACAAATGGCTGCCACCCAAGCACAGCACAAGGTCTGGGGGGCATTTTAAATCCAAACTATAACAGGATGGGCTTTGAAGATGGATCATCTGGGTCCCATTCCCAACTCTGCCACTTAATAACTGTTTGATCGGGGCATGCCATTTAAACTCTCAACTTCATCATCACAAGGTGGGTAGAGGACAAAGTGAAGAAATAGATTTAATAATGTTTTAGCACTGAGCTTGCCCCTAGCAAACCTCAGGCCTTGACACTTATGACATGGATCAGTCACTCTACATCTTTAGCACAGAGGGGAGACCATCTGAAGACACCCAGAGAATCCATGGAATACCTGTTTCCATCCAAGCATCAAAGAAAAGATTTCACAAAGTGTCCTCCCCCATACCCCTTCCCCATCATGTTGTCATTAAAGCTTCGAAACACATCCAGGACATCCCTTCTTGCCTCAATTAAAGATAAGGAAAAGTCTCTTCCTGTTTAACAAATGATTCTTGTGAGATGAAAATAAAAGCCTTTCATCCAGTAATCATTCCATTTTACTGTGATTAACCACTGGTTGACTCTCTCTAATTTAGCTGCTCCGGATAAAAGGTTAACATTTCTTAATACAGAGCAGCAACTAAACCATTTAGCAATGTGCAGAGAAGTGTTCTCTCCACTTCTAATTAAAGGAACATTGGGGAGAGGGGCCCACAGGTTGTCAGGATTGATCTTGGGAGGGAAGGAAATTACCAACCCCCACTCCTTTGCTCCTTTGTGGGCCATGTTCACCCTAAATAAATTCTTAAACCTACCCTTCTTGAAGTTGCCAGGGTCTTGTACAATGATGAATGCTTGAAGTCTCCTAGACCCATAGATTTTCACTGGATAATTAGGAAATGTGATCAATGGATCTCTTCCAAATTGTACTCTTGGGCAAGTCAACTAGTTTAGTAAATTGCTGAGGAATTTACATATGTGGAAGGAAGAAAGTTTTGGAAGCCAATAAACTACATTAGAATACCACGCTTTTTCTACCTTATGATCTCAAACATGTTAGCTCCTCGGGCCTCAGTTTCTCCCTTTGCAAAATGTAAATAATAGCACCAACTACAAAGAGTCATTGTAAAGATTATAGGTGATGCATACAAAGCGTCCAGCAAGGGACAGGTGACTTCTTATATCAGCATCATCATCACCATCATCATCATCATCCAGCAGTGACCTTGTGACCTTTAACTTGTAAACAGATTGAATCCATGACAGTATGTAAGAACATCCCCCTGAGACTTCTTTCTAGGAGTGCACCCACCCCTATGTTTAATGCAAGAAGGGTAAAGACGTGCATCGTTGAAGTCTCCGGGTAAGGCTGAGTCATTTGTTCTTCTGCATTCCCCAGGACTTAAAAAGCCTGAACTGCAATTTAACACACATTTATACATTATTTATGCACAGGAAAGACAATGCTATTTTAACCTGTAGCACATAGAGACGCAAGTAAGCCTTGTTAAGTCAGATTCTGCAGATGGGGTGGGGCTCTTTAACGGATTTTGTTCCCTCTGGGTACCAGAATTATGTCTCTAATAGTCAAGAGGGTTGACCTGGACCTGACATCAAGTTAAACAATACTTATAGGAATTCTAAAACTGCAGGTCTTTGAAAAGCAAAGAAAGGATTTGGAGAGAGAGCTGGAGTCTTTGTGCTGGCTTCTGGGGAGGTGTTGACTGTTGCCTCTTCTATGCACTTCAAATTGCAGTGATGGGCAGTGAAGTGTTCCATCCTTCTGGCCCAGGGAGGAGTTGGTCAAGTCTAAGGACTTGACCTTAATGCACGTTGCCCAGGGGTTGACGAGCCAAAGGGACCAACGTGTGCGACACAAGCAGGCAATGTTCTTCCCCATGCCACTCACATGCCAGGGTGGTTTTTACCAAAGGTCAACATCTTGGGTACCTACAAGAACCAAGCAGCTACCTGAATGATTGACGGCACTGTTGAAAATGGCAGCTACTGCTTCATGTTGGCTGACTATCACTAGCTAAGAACGTGCAGTGTTAGCAGATAGCCCTATTTCTCAGGATGAGTTAGAAGATAAGACTTTTGTAAAGAATTTCATTTTTTGCCTGCCAGCAAATCATTTTTTAAAAAGCACTCTTCAGGTCAAACATATTTTAGAGACAGATTCAACCTGTAGAAGGCCAGGTAACAGCTTAGTCAGAATTGGAATTGAGTCTCAGTTCCTTCTTATTCAGTGACCCTGGATAAGACTCAGCCTCCTTTTCTGCAAAATGGAGACAAAGAAAGTTGGTACTCAGACTAACTGAGATCATAGTCACAAAGCCCGAAGCATAATACTAGTGCATAGAGTTGAATTAACATTAGTTTGATAAGTTATTATGACATCAAGATATAGGGACAGAATTCAAGAATATCAGACAAAGTTAAGCTCCCCAGATTTTACACGATGATGAATTACAAACCATTCCATTTAATTTCTCAAAAATTTTACCCACATGTCTCCAAGTTGGCAGCAATTTTGAGAGAGCCTTGTCCCCAAAAGCTACCCATGACAAATGATCTCTTCCCTCCTCAAATCCAGCCCAGGTCCATACCAACAAATGTGGTATGTATCTGAGTCCTTCTATTGTGAGATAAGAGGGAGAAATATCATCAGTCATCTTTGTCACCATGTCCACTGACCTCTGTCAGGAGGCAGAGATTCTGAGCCTGGGAATCTCTGGGATGCACAGGCAGCTATCCTGGGTCTAATTTCCTTCAAACACAGGTGAAGGCACAGGAGGAAAAGTAAAAATTGCTCCAGGCTACAGCTCCTCAATCTCAGAGCCACTGACTTTGGCTCAGATAACTCTTGGTTGTGGGTCTATCAGAGGAAAATAAATATAAGCAAATGAAGAGGAAGGAAACCAGTAGTAAGATTAATGTCCACAATATGCCTGAGCAGTGAGCCTCCTAGTAGCCAATGCAAAGAGAAAAGTAAGTCACAGGACAATTTGGTGTGGCCAGCAGAAGAGGAAAGGTATGTTATCCTGCAGAGGTGTCACAGCAGACTTCCTATAAAAGGTCACATCTGAGATGAATCGCAAGGCACACACAGGAGTTATGCACATAGATAAAGCAGAGAAAGGCAATACAGGCAGACACCATGGCATATTCAATGGCCCCCAGACAAGGTAAAACACGCCAAGCTCCAAGCTCGTGAGCAAAGCTCAGGAGGCTGTGACTTCTGCCATTCCCCTTTCCTCGATGGGATCAGGTTAATATCAAATTGCAGACTAAATCCCGCCAGCCGGCTGCCCTGGCTGCTACAACAGCAAGTCATTTTTAAAAGGTGAAATTCAGCAAGAGCTACATTGGTTGCGGGAGAAAAGCACACTGAAATTTTGCCTTTTCTTCTTTGTTCCTGGCTTGGCAAAATAGAGAACCCAAGAAAATCAATTCAGAGGTAAGTGCTCTGCTAATAGAGTAGCACTAACAGCCAGAGGAAGCCACTGGCAGGCCCTTCTACTCTCCTCTCCGCTGCCCGGGGCAGGCAGAGTCCCGTCATTTCCCATGTGAACAGCTACTTGGGGTCCACATTGCTCATTTACCCTGGATGGCCGATGGCCATACCCCCAAGACCCCATGAACAAATGCATTGACCAGGTGAGAGAGATGTTCTTCTCCTCGCCTCTCATGTTCTATGCATGGTGCCCCAACCAGCCAAGCCACCAGCCAACCAACCCATGGTGTTCACCATGCATCTCCTTTACAGATCATGGAGAACCCTGACTTGCAGACTGACGTTTTGTGGACCTATGTTGTGGGTCAAGTTCTCCAGGAAGTGGATTCTGAGTAGCAATCTGCATGGTAGAGGTTTTGAGGGGAGTGTTCTCTGACTTCTTGCTGCAGAGATGTCAAGACCATGGAGCATTCTGCGGGAAGGAGGGGACTGGCCAAATCTAGAAAGTGCTACAGAAGGAAAATGGCAGGGAGAGGGCGGAGGGAACAGAAGGAGGAGATGAGGAAAGGTATGGACAGTAGGGGCCTCAGCTGATTCCACAGGAAGCTGAAGCCAGGGTGGCCTTTCTGAGATGCTCCACAATGAAGCAAGGGAGGCTGACCTGTGACCTCTACCCTGACCCTTATCCTTTCCCCCGATGGGAGGACATCACTCTGAACAAGGCAACACCCTTCCCAGGACAGGGCTCAGCTGTCAGCAGTCAGCATTCTTGGCAGCTGGGAGAATGAGTACCCTGGTGTTACAGGGACTCTGCACCCAGGGCGCCGTGCAGAGGACATGAGGTTCTATCCTCAGAGTAAAGAGGCGTTCTTGAAGTGTGCTGGGCAGGGGGATGGCGTGATCTGATGCTTGTTGTGAGCAGTGCACTCCAGCTGGGTGATGAAGTGAAGACGGGCAGGAACAGCAGCAGGGAGACCAATTAGGAAGCTACTGGAGACATCCCAGCCAGAAGGAGAGCGATGCTCTGGGAATGGATGGGGCGGATGGCTTAAAACTGCAGGACACGATGGATGGATGGCTGGGAGAGTGGGGCGGACTCTGGCTTGAGCTCCTGGTGAATCATAAGATAGTAGATGCTGGAGGAAGGTCGGGTTTCAGGAGAAGGCTGTGCATCCATCTGGGCTGAGGTCCCTGGGAGATGTCCAAGAGAAGAGGCCATCTAATTGGAGTGTGGCACTGGCAAGAAGAGTCCAGGCTAGAGAGAAGCCTAAAAAAAGTTGCTGAAGCTGTGGGGGTATGTAAACCTAGCTTGAAAGGGAAATAGAAACTCAATTTTCAAAGCAAGAACAGCAGAGTGGAAGCCAGGCAAGTGGGCAGAGAAATAGAAGTCAAAGATGCTGATCAAGTCCCCAGAAGAAGTGGGAATCCAGTTGACTTTTACTGAAGGCTCTTGGTGCCAATCACTGGACAATGAGTGTTGCAATGACTTCTTTTTATATTCCTTGAAGCAGGTTCAACTCCTGTCTTCTCCCTACAAGTGAAGAAACTAAGGGTCGAGCTGGCGAAATCACTTACCCAGGACTGTCCACTCAGTAGGAGAGAAGCAGGGCCCTGCTCACAGACTGGGTGCATATCCAGTACCCTCGACCTCCTGACTTTCTGCTGCAAAGACATCAAGGCCATGGGGAGTTCTGTAGGAAGGAGAGTTTGGCCAAATCTTGAAATTGCTGCAGAAGGAGAATGGTGGTCCTTATGCTCTTCCAACAAGGAGGGAAGTGGTGGCTTGGCGGAGGCTTGGTGGGGGCACTTCTACTGGAAAGATGGGCATGGAAGCAAAGATGTGCTGGGCCAAGGAGGGATGACGGATGACTTTGACAGCACTGACCATAAAGCTTGATACAGAATCATCTACCTTACTAGATTTCATAGTCCACTATTTTTTTTTCCTTTCTTTTTGGTAATAGGGATTGAACCCAGGAGCATTCTACCTCTGAACTACACCTCCAGACATTTTAATGCATTTTCTTTTTATTTCTAAAACATATCAAAGTCAATCACTGTGCAAGCATGGGAAACAGGGGAGAGGGAGGGTGGGAACTGGGAGAGGGCTCAATGAATCCTATGTGCATGTATGCCTCTATCACCCTGAACTTCAACAAGATGTATGATTACAAGGCACCAATTTAAAAAAACAGGTTCTTGCTAAGTTTCTGAGGGTCTCCCTAAGTTGCTGAGACTGACCTCAAACCTGCCTCAGCCTCCCAAGTACTGGGATTATAGGTTTGCACCACCATGCCTGGCCATAGGGCCATATTCCGCTGAGAGTCAATAGAGAAGCACCTCCCTACTGGGCACAACTCTTCACAGTTTCCAAAGACCTTCACCTCCATTACATAAATGGTTCTCCAAAGAATGAAGAAAAGAAACTGACATGGATTAAACTACCTAATATATTCCTGGCATTGGTCTTTGAGCTTTTAAGATGTTCTATGTGATTCCTGCAGCATACCCAAGAGTACCCAGGTAGGTACTAAGTGTCTCTGCTGAAAAGTAAGGGGAAATTGAGACCCAGAGAAAGTAATGACCTGTCCAAGGTTTAAGCACAGAGCTTTTAACCTAGGTCCATCTGACTCCCAAATCTGTGCTCTTTTTCCTCCATGATGCTGTCTTTTTTCTATGCCTAAATACTTTTAAGGATAGCAGGGAGAGCATAATCTTATAGGCCTAAAGAGCAGAGTGAATCATTTATGGGGCTCTGGCTGGCCCATCCTTGGCACGGCATGACTTCAAAGCTCTTCTATTCAGACAGGCTGATGTAGAGGGAAAATGTTACTTCCATATTGACCTTTACTACCGCTGAATGTGAATGGTCGGTGGAGGGGGAGACGAGCTTTAAATCACTTCTTGAATCTTAAATCTGAGAGAATGGACTTGTAGTGCAGACTTCTAATTATATGAACATATGCAGGATTCCAAAATCTTTTCATTTTAATGGGCTAATTTTTTAGACTATTTCTGAACAGGCTTGTGATATACATTCTGCAGACAGAGAAAGCTTGAGCCGGAACATGGAATCCATTAAGATAATAAAACATTCTTAACATTAGAACCAAGTTAGTGAGGAAGATTCATTCATTCCTCCACCCATTCATTCTTCAATGATAATTCTCTGTTCCCTGTAATGTGTGAGTCCTCCTGTGTGCCAAGGACCCCTCAAAACACTGGGGATCCAGTGGACTAAGCACTGAGGATCCACTAGCTGACTAAGTACTGAGAATCCACTGGTGGACTAAACACTGAGGATTCATTAGTGGACTAAGCACTGAAGATCCACTAATATACTATGTTCCAAGTACCTTTCAAATCACTGAGGGTTCATTATCTAAACAACAGCTCTGTCCTCCAAAGTTTCATTCCAGTGGGAAACACCATCGATTCCTGAAGTGCCACACCGTAAACAGAAGCAGTGCAAATGAAGTGATGGGTATTCCAGAAGCAGAATCCCGTTCCCAATCCTGTTGCTGACTAGCTCTTCTCTCATGGCAAGACCACCTAACATTTCCATCTCTCCATTTTCTCAGCTGTAAAGTGGGAGCAATGAACTCCAACTGCAATGAGTTGTCCTGGGACTCCATCTGCCTGAAAGGCATAGACAGCTATACTCCAGAGTGTCGGCCACAGGAGACCTCTGAGTGATTTCCGCTGCTACCATTCTGCTGTGGCTGCTGCTGTTGTACTGCCTGGCTGCCCTGGCAACCTCTAGTGCTTCTTCCTCCTCCTCCTCTTCTCTCATTATTCCTCCTCCTTCCTTGCCCTCTTCTCCTTCTCCTTTCCCTGCTTCCTCTTCCTCCTCTTTCTCTTCTATTACTAGCACAAGTAACACAAACCACTATTACTATCACTAACACTGGTATTGCTTCATCATTACAACTGCTGCTACTACAATAACCACAAATTCTATCGCTAGTTTCCACACACTTCGCTCTTGGCTTCTGTAACCCTCATGTTTTGGTCTTGCTCTTTCTTCTCTAGGCATGCCTTCTCAATCTCCCACCCCACATCTTCCCTTCACCCCAATTCAAGAATGTTTCTCTTGGCACTCTGTGTCCTCCCTTGGATGAGGTCAAAAACTCCCTAGACTAATTTAATAACCTGAAATTCTAGATTTTGGTTTCTAGATTTTGATAAGTTTCCATTGGCACTTCCTGTCTAGGCATTTTGGACATATGTTTCTGTGTTTTAGACAGAACTACTTTCCTATCATCTACATTTGTGTGTATCTCAGACATTCTGAACTCATTCTGGCAAATGATGGACTCTTGCCTCCCTTCCAAATCTGCTCCACACCCATCCTGCATCTTCCATCTTTAGGAAATGACACCAAGACGTCCACTGTCATCTCACAACAAAACTAGCAATTATCTCTGACATTCCTTTTGTCTCAGTCCCTAACATTACATCATTTCATTTTCTGTCTTTTTTTTTTTTTAGTGAAATCAATTCCTGTGAATTTTACTTTCCAGATGCTTTATGTTTATGTGTGTGTGTGTGTGTGTGTGTGTGTGTGTGTATGTGTGTGCAAAGTGTATGTTACTGGGGATTGAACCCATGGTTGTTCTACTTCTGAACTACATTTTGAAGCAGGGTCTCACTAAGTTGCTGATAGCCTCCCTACATTGCTGAGGCTGGTCTTGAACCTGAAATCTTCCTGTCTCAGTCTCCCAATGCTGTGATTATAGGCATTTGCCACCACACCTGGCTTCTAAATGCTTCTTGAATGTGGTCACTTCTATCACCCCACAACCATCCTTATGTCACTAGGACCATTGTTATAGATTCCTAACTTACACTCTTGCCTCCTCTAGTTAATTCTCAATTTTAAAACATTTTCCACTGTTTTTTCTTTGCTCTTAAAATAAAGTTCATCTGTTCACAGACACCTAGGCTGGTTCTATAACTTGGCTATTGTGATTTGTGCTGCAATAAACTTGGGTACACATGTATGTATGGCTGTAGTATTCTAACTTTAATTGGTTTGTAAAAATATCAAAGAGTGAGCCAGGCTTGGTGGTGCACACCTACAAACCCAGTACCCAGTACTTGGGAAGCTGAGATGGGGAATCACAGGTTCAAGGTCAGCCTTGGCAACTCAGTAAGACCCTGTTTCAAAAGAGAAAATGAAAAGAGATGGAGTGTAGCTCAGAGATAGAACACCCCTGTAGAACCCCCAGCACATACACAAAAATACCAAAGAGTGGTACAGCTGAGTAACATGGTTGTTTCATTCCTAGTGTTTTGAGGAATCTCACACTTATCTCCATAATGATTGTAATAATTTACAATCCCACAAAGAGTGTATAAGAGTTCCTATTTCCCTACATCCTATTTGTATTATTTGTATTCATGATGATTGCCATTCTAACTGGAGTTAGATGGAATCTCAGTGTAGTTTTGATTTACATTTCCCTGATGGCTAATGATATTAAACACTTTTTCATATATTTGTTGGCCAATTGTATGTCTTCTTTTTGAGAAGTTTCTATTTGGTTTGATTGCCTATTTTTATCAGGTTGTTTATTTTTGGTGGTAAGTTTTTTAGTTCTTTGTACATTCTAGATATTAGTCTTCTATCAAAGGAGTAGCTGGCAAAGATTTTCTCCCATTCTATAGGCTGTCTCTTCACAAAAATGTGGTAGAGACACACAATGGAGTTTTACTCAGTCATAAAGAACAAAATTATGTCATTTGCAGGAAAATGGATGAAGCTAGAGACCATTATGCTAAGTGAAATCAGCCAGACTCAGAAAGTTAAAGGTCATACGTTTTCTCTTATATGTGGAAGCTAGAAAGAAAATAGGAAAGAAAGGGACTTCGTGATATTAACAAGAGAGACTAGTAGAATAGTGAAAGAGGATGGAGAAGGGTAAAAAGGAGGCTTGAGGGAGGAAATAGACCAAATAATATTATGTCCATACATGAAGGTATCACTAACACCTTACTAGTATGCACAGAAAAGGAGGAGATGGGGTTAGGAAGCAACCACACCAAGAGGTGTTGTGTGTGTATAGGAACATATCACTTTGAATATCACTACAATATAGAATTATATTGTACCAACAAAAAAATTATATTGCACCAACAAAATTCTTTTAAAAAGTTCAAAATCTATGGCATGATCCAAAGGACCCCTTGTCCCTCCCCCCACTTCCTCCAAGATACTGGCCTCTCCCTCTTACTTCAGCCACACATACCGAGTCTCCCCTCCTTGGTGTGCCAGATTCTTCTCATCGCAGGGTCTTTATACTTCTTGTTTCCTCCTCCTGTAATGCTCTTCCCCATTTCCTCCCCCCATCCACCTGGCTCATGGTCATCTTGAAAATTTCATCTTAAATGTCACTTCCTTCAACCCCTGACCTAGACTTGCCTCCCCTCTATGCAACCTCCATGCACCATGAACTTTCCCTTGTAACTACATTTATTAATGAAATCATTTGTCAAGACTGCCTCCCTTGCTAGACCTTGAAGGTCAGGATGTGCCTATATTCCCAGTGCCAAAAACAGGACCTGGCACAAGGCAGGTATTTGATGACTGTGTGCCGAGGGAACAAACCCATGAATCATTGCCATCACTGTCACAAAGCCATTTACCCTGTGGATGTCTCAGATCCTTGATATTAGTGACCTATTCTATGAGATTCTGTTTGATTTATTAAAATCACCATTCTACCCCCTTGAGCCCAGCTAGTTAAATTTGGCTTGCCTTCCACAGTCCCCAAAGCCATGAGCAACAGACCTTAATGAATGCACTCAACTCCCATAAACTCAACTGCTGAGTAATTGGGCTCCCTAATTTATTGGGGTGGCTCTGTTATGGAAAAGAAAGCCACCATCCTGTACCAATTATCAGTGTCAGTTCTACCACTCAAGGCAGAAACCACTCAAGCAGCTTCTGAACACATCACATGAAGGACCAGGAGGATGTCTGAGTCTGTTTCTTGTTTTTAAATTTTTCTCTGGAGCATCCTCCTTTCGATTGCCCTGGGATGGTGGAAGGGCCCTTGTGAACCATTGTGGGCCCTGAGGTACCTCATGACTGACAGCTCTTTGCAGATAAGGACCAGCATCCATCTGCCAAATCGCTCCTGAGGGCCTCTGCCAGCAAAAGAGAGACTCAGGGGAGCAAGAATTGAAAAATAACTGAATTCACACACAACACACACACACACACACACACACACACACACACACACACACACACACGGTCTTCTCAATACCCTTAAACAATCCAGACACTGATCTATAAAGACCAAATCCTCAAGGGTATTTCAAAAATAATTGCATTGGAGGAGGGATGTTGGGTCTATGCCCCTTAGAGATAAAGTCAACCTCACCCAGTCACTTTCCCTCCTCCATAAACAGCTGTCAGCCAACTCTGTAGAAACCCAGTCTATATTTAAACAGATGCTTTGCTCTTCCTGACAGGACTTTGCAATTCCCCATAGGGATTTCTCTTTCCCTGAAGAGTGACCCTGGTGTTTGGAATGTCTGGGAAACAGAAGGAAGATGGACAGAGCTTCTTCAAACTTCTTCAAACCTCCCTCTGTGCACTTGGACCCAGGACATGCTCCCAGCTGTCCTGGCCCCTGCTGAGGTGAGGTTGGATCATTTTGCTGCAAATGGACCATGCCCACATTTTACAGATGTCTCTGTTGTCACTGCCAGAGTGCCTGTATGGCCCCAGGTCTCTTGGGTTCCATGGACAACACTGAGAACACAGGCCAGTCAAGTGTGCACAAGTTCTTCAGATTCACTGGCCTCTCTCTACTTTCTAAAATCATAGAGCCAGAAGACAGCCCTTCCCCCGCAGGACCAGAAGTATAAGGAACATAACACCAATTACGTATCAAATGTTTACCAAGGTGCAATCAGTACTCCAAGCACTTGACAAGCTTTAATCTTATTTAAGTGTATAAGGGATTGCAAGTTACACCGTTGATGTTGTTATTTTATGAGTAGGGAGACAGGTTCAGGGTGGTTAATTAGCTTGCCCTTCCATTGTCAGGAAAATGACAAAGATTTTTTGGAATCAACACATATCTGCACTGAGTCCAAAACCTGTGCCTTTCAAAGTGTAAAAAATAATGGTAGCTGACATTTTCTGATTGCTTCACCATATGCCAGGTGCTAAGCTAGGCATTTCATGTGCTTTATCTCATTTCTCTCCCAAAATTACTCAAGGAAGTAGGTATCATTATGCCCATTTTAGATATAAGGTCATTGAGGCCCAGAAGAGGTAAGTATCTGGTCCAAGGATTCATGGCTGGAGAGTTGGAGAAGCAGGAATTTCAGCCCGGGGCTTCTGAGCCCTGAGACTAAGCTCTTACCCACAGCACTAGGGAAACTTCTGCAAAAGTCTCCGAGGTAAACTCTGGCCCAAATTTAATTTTATTCTCCAAATATTTCCCCATGAAACCTCATTTAACTCCTACTAAATGGGGATGTTGAGTTTTGCTCTGCTTGATGGACAAGTGACTTGTTGGGACTCAGGTGGCATTGAGTACCTTGGACAGCTCCTGACTGCCAGAAGATACTTCATAGTAAATGTGTTGGATAAAGGACCAACAGAATAACTTTATAGGAGCATATTTTTTAAATGCCAAAGTGCTTTACTGATGCAAAGGATTACTAGACCAATAGTAGGGAGAGAAGGAAGAGATTAAGGAAAGAAGGGAGAGACAGAAAGAGGGAAGGAAAGGAGAGATGAAGGGAAGAAAGGAGGGAGGGAGGGAGGGAGGTTTGGCTAGGGGAAATTTTAAGAAATAACATTGAGGAGGGGAAGAAGAACAGAGAGTGTCATCTCTTAATGATGCTGGAGTTTAGCCACAGGGAATATGAAACCACACCGTTGCTTGAATCCCTACGTAGTCATTTTCCAACTATGTCCTCGGATATATTACATGACCTCCCTGGTGCTTGGTTCCCCAACTCTAAACTGGACCTTCCTGGGATTTGGTTCCCCCCAACTCTAAACCAGGAAATTCAAGTTCACCCCCATGAGTCTCCATTTTTCTCAGTGGGAATTGGAATTGCTCGTAACCATCTCAGAATGTCGGAGTGGGGATAGAGAAAGGTGTACGAAAGCACAGGTGGCTCAATGCCTGTTTGGCGAACAGAAGATCTGCACCAGGGACCCTAGCAATGGTCCAAGGAGCAGCCTTCCTGTTTGCCCTGTCTTTTCTTTCCTATGCTTGTGAGTCCAAAGAAGAAATGAAAACAGCCCCAAGACCTGGCTGCATATGAAGATGTGCCATCTGACGTCCTCAGCTTGCCCGCGGGAGCCATGCAAAGGCTTCAGATAATTGCCTCGATAGAACCAATTCAGAGAAAGCACATTACAGGAGGCAAGAAAATTGCCTAATCCTGGTGCTGCTGAGTCCTCAATTTGCAGAGGCTGAGAATCAAAATAATGAGAAAATAGGCATTGGGGCCATTCTGGAGCTAGCTCCCTGGTGAATGCCTGCCTGTCATCCATTCACGGGGAAGGCTCTGCCTATCAGAGGATCAAGCCCTCCAGGCCACTTGGGAATGAACAGCCACAAGGTCAGAAAAGGCTGGCGTGGGGTGGCAGTGCACATCTGGGGCAGAGCAAAGAAACCCAGGGTCCTAGGAGACTGAGAGTCACAGCTCAGCCTCCTGCCAGCTGTGTGATTCTGGGATGCACTCTGCTTCTCTAGAGCATCCTCAGGTAGGGGTTACTGGGCTAGGGGTACTGAGCCCCAGTACAGAGGGAGCCCAGAGCAAATGCTCAGTAATTACCAACACAGCACAGTGATTAAAAGCAAGTGATTAAAAGTGCACAGCCTGGCTCACCCCTTTATTAGCTGTGTAACCTTGGGCAAGTCATTAAGTACTTGGTGCCCCAGTTTCCTCTTGTGGGGGAAAATATGACAGTATCTAGCAAGGGGTTGTTGAGAAGACTGGATGAGGAAGTGTCGATAAACAGCAGAGCTCAGTGCCCAACCCATCCTAATAATCGACTGTACCTATTACTGTAGCTGCTGTGGTTGCCGCTAGTAACTATTTAATCTGGATTTCAGGTACAGATGGTTCCCAATTTATAATGGTTCTGCTCACAATTATTCAGCCTTATAATGGTGTGAAATTGACGTGAATTCTGCAAAAACTGTACTTTGAATATTGATCTTGCCCAGAGCTAATGGTATGCGGTACGATCCTCTTTCCTGGTGCTGGGCAGTGGCTCCTAGTCAGTCCCAGACAGCAAGGCAGATGGTTGATGCTCTTCCATGTACTGTGGATTCAGTTTGGTAGGTTCCGGGTATTAAGTGCATTTTCAACTGATGCTGTTTTCCCATTACAGTGGGTTTATCAGGATGTGATCATATCATATAGAAGTGGAGATCTATACTTTTAGCAAGTGACTAAACACACTGATTTTGAGGTCAGATCTGCACAGGTTTGACCCTAAGCATCACTATATCCTAGCTGAGTGGGTAACTTGGACCTGGCTCTCTCATCTCATCTACAAAGGTGGGAATGATATTATTAATCTTGGGAGGTTGCTATGAGACTATCCTGAGACAACCTTGGAAAATCCCAGTCCCTGGACCACAGTTGGAGATCATTAGGGCCTAGATCTTGTTGTAAGAGGGGCTGCCCTAGGCAATTCAGTGTTCCTAAGTGAGGCCCCATGATGTGAGGCACTGGAGGGGGCTCAGGAGGAACAATGACTAGGGCAGGGATAGAGCCCCACATTTTGATGCATGCTGTGTTTGCAACTCAATTCAGCAAACATCTGTTTAAAGGCCGTGTAGTGGTTCATCTGGGTTGTCAGCTTGACCAGATTATGAAACACTGAAGATTACGTGATTTGGGGATGAAATGATCTACTTATGTAATGGCAGACAGAA